>VMDO01019640.1:0-39216 GCA_007922755.1 Pedetes capensis
TTTTTTCAGCTTCAGTTTGAACTTGCATATGAGAAGTTGATGGTCTGATCCACAGTCAGCACCTGGTCTTGTTTTGACATTTTGTACAGAGCTTTTCCATCGTCTCTTTCCACATATGTAGTCCATTTGATTCCTGTATGTTCCATCTGGTGAAGTCCATTGTATAGTCTCCGTTTATGATGCTGAAAAAATGTATTTGCAATGAAAAGGTCATTGGTCTGACAAAATTCTATCATGCGGTCTCCAGCTTCGTTTCTGTCACCAAGACCATATTTTCCAAATACTGAGCCTTCTTCTTTGTTTCCAACCTTTGCATTCTAGTCACCAGTGATTATCAGTATGTCTTGATTGCATGTTTGATCTATTTCAGATTTCAGAAGCTGATAAAAGTCTTCCCTTTCTTCATTTGTGGCCTTAGCAGTGGGTGCAAAAATTTGAATAGTCATATTAACTGGTCTTCCTTGTAGGCATATGGATATTATTCTATCACTGACAACATTGTATTTCAGGACAGATCTTGAAATGTATTTTTTGATGATGAATGCAACCCCATTTCTCTTTAGTTTATCATTCCCAGCATAGTAGACCATATGATTGTCTGACTCAAAATGGCCCATGCCGGTCCATTTTAGCTCACTGACGCCTAGAATGTCAATGTTTATGCGCTCCATTTCTCTTTTAACAATGTCTAATTTGCCTAGATTCATACTATGTACATTCCATGTTCCAATTACTAATGGATGTTTACAGTTGTTTCTCATATTCTGAATTAAAAAACAGCTAATTATTAAGGGAAAAAAACAGACCTTTCACAAAAGATCAAAAGATATCCCATAAATATATGACACAATGCTCAAAATCACCCTTTTCAGTTGTTGTAGTTAGGTGCTATTGAGTTGGTCTAAATAGCAATCCAGCATCACTGTCAGTGCTTCTCTGCTATTTATAGGATTTTCAATGGCAGATTGTTTTGGGAGTGGATTGCCAGGTCCTTCTCCCTAGCCTGCAGCCCCTGGTATTCCCAGGCGGTCTCCCATCCAAGGACTAACCAGGCCAACCCTGCTTAGCTTCTGACATCAGGCAGGATCAGATGCCAGGGTGCCATGGTTGCAGACATCCACTTCAGAGGTTTATAGAATAACAAGATCATACTACTAATATGTACAGCCAAAATGAAAAAGACAGACAATATTAAGTGTTAATGAAGATGCAGAACAATTACAACTTTATTGCAATACAGGGCACTGCAAATTAGAATAACCACACTAAAAACCTGAGTGGCAGCTATAAACTAACTCCTGGTGATGGAGCTGGGTGTTTATATTCATTCACTCAACAGAAATTAATCTTAAATCTACCCACCAAAAGACAAATACATGAATGTTCAAAGCAGCTTTAATTCATAAGAGACAAAATATGGAAACAACAGCACAATGGGTAAAATAAATTGCCTATTCTCTTAGACAAGATGTTGCTTTTAAAAGACATAAAGAGTATATTACAGTTTCATTCCATCTGTTCCAGGCAAACTAATTTATGGTAACAGAAGTTACAATATGAGTATCCTAGTGGGGAGGATCCCCTATGTGTCTGCTGCCTTGTCCTCCTGTGGGGGCTTGTATGTTGCTGTGATGCTGTAAGTTATGCCACCAATATTTCAGATACCAGCAGGGCCACCCATGGTGGACAGGTTTCAGCTGAGCTTCCAGACTAAGACAGAACAGGGAGAAGGACCTGGCAGCCCCTTCCTGAAACAATTAGCCATTGAAAACCCTATGAATAGCAGAGAAATGCTGTCAGATATAGTGCCAGAAGATGAGCCCACAGAGGCTGGAAGGCATTCAAGAAATGACTGGGGAAGTGTTGCTTCCTCAAATAGAGTCAACCTCAATGATGGGAAGGGAGTAAGGCCCCTGAGACCTCCTTTTGCTGATGTTGTTGCTCTTGTTGTTGTTACATGCTGTCAAGTCAGATCCAACTCAGTCACCCTATATACAACAGAACAAAACACTACCTGGCACTGTGCCATGCCTGGTACTAGATCAGTGATTCTCTTCTATTCATAGGGTTTTCCAATGGCCACTTGTTTGATTGGGCTTCCAGGTCCTTCTTCCATTTTTGCAAGCTGAGAATAAAACCCAGGACCTCAGGGCACATGGAGCAAACACTTTACCAACTGAACTAAGCCTCAGCCCTTTGCCGATGTGGCAGGACTCAAAATGAGAAGAAACATAGTGACTGCAACATTAGGTTCAAACATAAAAAGACTGCATGCATGGCACAATTTTGGATAGTGTTTCATTCTATTGTACATATGGTCCTTGTGAGCAGGACTCAACTCAATGGCACCAAACAGGAGGTAGGATACTGATTAGGAGAGTTGTAAGACAGATTTCTGTGGCACTGAACATGTTCTATATATATTGTGATGTGGGTACCAATTACATAGTACAATCATAAAAAAATCTGATACATACATTTAAGGTTTGTACGTTTTATTATACTCAACTGAATAAAGGGGTTTTTTTCCCCCAAATGATAATGAATGTCCCAACTGTCCACTTAAGAAACCTCTGCAACAATTCAAGCAAGAAATTAGTGGAAACAAAGACATGAGTAAAACAGATCAAAGAGAGATTTCAATTCCAATTTGGAGCCCTCCTGAAAAATATGATTAAAGGGAAAAGATGCAAAGATAAATCTCCCAAATCTCTGGCTTAAACACCTTGGCAAGAAATATTGTTACTAGGTAGGAATCAAGTTCAAATATGCACACCCCGAGTGGACATATTTTACTATAGATATTTGGAGCAATTAGATATGTGAATACAAATCTCAGACAACCTGAGCAGAATGGATAAATTTAGGAAATGAAAACCAACAGATGACTTAAATTAGGATAGGATACGACTGTGCAGGAAGAAAGTGTAAATGGAATGACAAGGCAGCCAAGGACAGAAACCTAAGATTGTTGTTGCTGTTAGGTGCTATTGAGTTGGGTCTGATTCATAGCGACCCTAGTACAGCAGAACAAAACACTCTGCAATTCTGTGCCAGACACACATTCTTATTTATGTTTAAGCTCATTGTTACAGAATCTGTGTCAATCAATCTACTTGAGAGTTTTCCTTTTTTTCATTGGCATGCCACTCTCCCAAACAGGATGTCCTTCTCCAGGGATTGGTCCCTCCTGACTACATGTCCAAAATACGTAAGATGCAGTCTAGCCTCCTTGCTTCCAAGGAACACTCTAGTTGCTCTTCTTCTAGGAAAGTTCTGTTTGTTCTTTCGGCAGTCCATGGTACATTCAATATTCGCCTCCAGCACCATAATTCAAGAACATCAATTCTTCTGTCTCCCTTGTTCAATGTCCAGCTTTCGCAACCATATGATGTGACTGAAAATACCATGGCATGAGTCATGCACACCTTCATCTTCAGTGTGACAGCTTTACTTTTCAACACTTTAAAGAGATCTTTTGCCACAGATTTTTCCAGTGTAATGCGTATTTTGATTTCTTGACTGCTGCTTCCACAAGTCTTGATTGTAGAACCAAGTAAAGTAAAATCATGGACAACATCAATCTTTTCTCTATTTATCATGAAGTTGCATACTGACCCAGTTGTAAGGACTTTTGTTTTGTTGCTGTTGAGTTGCAATCCATACTAAATACTATGTTCTTTGATCTTCACCAGTAAATATTTCAAATCCTCTTCACTTTCAGCAAGCAGAGTTGTGTCTCTTGCATGACTCAGGTTGTTAATGTTCGTTCTTCCATTCCTGATGCTGGGTTCTTCTTCATAAAGCTCAGCTTCTTGGATTATTTGCTCAGCATAGAAATTGAAGAGATATGGTGAAAGTATACAGCCCTGACACACCCTTTTCTCAACTTTAAACCAGGCAGTGTTTCCTTGTTTTGTTCAAATGAGTGCCTCCAGGTCCATAAACAGATTCCTCATGAGTGCAATTAGGTGCTCTGGTAGTCCCATTCTTTGAAGTCTTAGCCATAATTTGTTATGATCCACGCAGTTAAATGCCTTTGCATAGCTGAAAAAACATAGATAGACATCTTCCTGATAGTTTCTGCTTTCAGTTAATATCCATCTGACATCAGCAGTCGTGTCCCTGGATCCCCACCCTTTGCTGAATCCAACTTGATTTTCCAGCAATTCCCTTGCTGCAGTTGCTTTTGAATGATCTTTAGTAAAATTTTGCTTGCATGTGATATTAATGATATTATTCGATAGTTTCCACATTCAGTTGGATCCTCTTTCTTAGGAATAGGCACAAATATGGATCTCTTCCAGTCAGTTGGCCAGGTGGCTGTTTTCCAAATCTCTTGGCATAAACATGTTAGTACCTCCAGTGCTACATATGTTTGCTGAAACGTCTCTATTGGTATTTCATCAATTCCTGGAGTGGTGTGTTTTGCCAATTCCTTCAAGGTAGCTTCCACTTCTTCCTTCAGTACCATTGGTTCCTCATCATATGCAACCTCTTGAAATTATTGGTCATCCACCAATTCTTTTTTGTATAATGATTGTGTGTGTTCTTTCAATCTTCTTTTGATGTTTCCTGCATTGTTTAATATTTTCTGTGTAGAATCTTTCACTATTGTAACTTGAGGTTTGAAATTTTCTTCAATTCTTTAAGTTTGAGAAAATCACAGTGTGTTCTTCCCTTTTGGTTTTCTATCTCCAGCTCTTAGCACATGTCATCGAAATATTTAATTTTTTCTTCTCAAGTCACCTTTTGAAACCCTCTGTTTAGTTCCTTAACTTCATCATATCTTACTTTCACTTTAGCTGCTCGACATTCAAGGGCAAGTTTCAGAGTCTCTTCCAACATATACTTTGGTCTTTTCTTTTTTTCCTGTCTTTTTAATAACCTTTTGCATCCTCATGAATTATATCTTTGATGTCATGTCACAACATGTCTGGGCTTCTATCATTAGTATCTAATGCACTAAATCTGTTTTTGAGATAGTCTCTGAACTCAGGTGGGATATACTCAAGATCACACCTTGGCTCTCGTACACTTGTTCTAATTTTCTTCAGTTTCTAATTTTCTTCAGTTTGAACTTGCATATGAGCAGTTGATGGTCTAATCCACAATGAGCACATGGTGTCATTCTGACATTTAATATTGAGCATTTCCATCATCTCTTTCCACAAATGTAGTTGATTTGGTTCCTGTATGTTCTATCTGATGAAGTCCATGTGAATAGTCACCATATATGTTGGTAAAAAAAAAAAAAAACGTATTTGCTATGAAAAGGTCATTAGTTTAACAAAATTTTATTATGTGATCTCCAGCATCGTTTCTGTCAACAAGGCCATATTTTCCAATTACTGAGCCTTCTTTTTTGTTTCTAACTAACTTTTGGATTCCAGTCACCAGTAATTATGAATATATCCTGATCGCATGTTGGATCTATTTCAGATGGTAGAAACTGACAGAAGTCTTCCCAATCTTCATTTGTGGCCTTAGTCATGGGCGTATAAATTTGAATAATAGTCATATTAACTGGCCTTCCTTGTAGGAGTATGGATATTATTCTATCCTTGACAGCATTGTAGTCCAGAACAAATGTTGAGATGTCTTTTTTGATGATGAATGCAATCCCATTTCTCTTTGTCATTCCTGGCATAGTACACCATATGATTGTCTGGTTCAAAATGGCCCATGCCATTTTAGCTTTCTGATGCCTAGAATGTCAATGTTTATGCATTCCCTTTCTCTTTCAACAATTTCTAATTTTCCTAGACTCATACTATTTACATTCCAATTTCCAATTATTAATGGATGTTTACAGGTGTTTCTCTTCATTTTGAGTAGTGCCACATCAGCAAATGGAGGTGCCTAGGGCTTTACTCCATTTCTGCCATTAAGGTAGATTCTACTTTGAGGAGGTATCTCTTCCACAATGACCTTTTGAGTGCCTTCCAACCTGGGGGGCTCATCTTCTGGCACTATGACTGACAGTGTTTCTCTGCTATTCATAGGGTTTTCAATGCCTAGTTATTTCAGGAGTGGTTTGCCAAGTCCTAATTCCTAGTCTGTCGTAGTCTGGAAGCTCAGCTGAAACCTGTCCACCATGGGTGACCCTGCTGGTATCTGAGATGCCAGTGGCATAGCTTTCAGCCTCATCACAACACACAAGCCCCCACAGTGCGGCAAACTGACAGACATGTTGGCGAACTTCTGGGCAGCTCCTCCAAAAGCTCTCACTGAGACTACCCTTAGACTTCCACCCTGCTTCTCCTGGTGTTAATATCCTACATAACCAGGCTTCAGTTACAAAGACTAAGATACAAACATAAAACAACATAAACATAGCTTTCAGCCTCATAGCAACATGCAAGCCCCGACAGCATGGCAAACTCACAGATGTGTGGGGGAACCTAAGATTAGGGAGCAAATATACTACAGCAGTAAGCATAGAAGACTGAAGGAATAGTAAAAGAGGTGGAGAGGTGGAGAGGTTCCATAAGTTGAGGATTAAAAAAAATGAATACCCAGCTGGACATGGTGGTGCACAACTGTAATCCCAACAACTCAGGATATGCAGGCAGGAGGATGTCAAGTTCAAGGCCAGAGACAGCCTGTATAACCTAACAAGACCCTGACTTAAGATAAAAAATTTTTAAATAGGCTGAGGGTGCAGCCCAGTGGTAGAGCAAAGTATATGTGAGGGCTTGAGTTCAACCCCCAAGTACCTAAAAAAATTTTTTTAAAGGATCAGCATTACAGATCACTATTGCCTTTTGTAATGGTTTCTGTGAAAAACAAATAATTTTAAATGGCCTTAAATGAACCCCCATAAATGGTACACAATTTGCACTACTCTGTACCTTCACATACACATCAATTTCAAAGTAGCTCACAGACAAGCAGTATTACAAAAATCTAAAATTATTAACAGTCAGAAAATATCAAGAATTTATAAAAGGAAAATATAATTTATCCCAGGGATAGACTGAACATAATTGCTTATTGTTTCCTGTACATAATGTACATATAACACTTATATAAAAATTCAGTGGCTTTTCCATATGTGAAATTTTTTGTTATAAATATTGAAGAAAATCTGATAAACAGAAAAATACATGCATAAAAATAAGCCAATTATTTACTGAGTCCCTAAGTTACTGTATATTCAAAAGAAATATTTAAAAATCTTGCTAATCTGTCCACTCAGCAAACATGGGAATGTCTGAATCTCAGCTTAATTTTATCAACTCTTTTAGAATGAAAATACTCTGCTCACCAGTATTTCCAGCTATAATAGGTTCCTCTAAGCAATCAAGAATGGAACCTCTAAAGCAACAGTCCCCATTCTTCTTTGCATCAGGGACTGGTTTCATGGAAGACAGTTTTTCCATAGACTGGGGAAGGGGGTTGTTCCAGGAATGATTCAGGTACTGGGAAGCCACTGTAAATACAGATGAAGGGGTTTGGGGATCTCTGCTCTAAAGCAAGAACAAGTGACCTAAGAATCATGCAAGAATTCCCCAGGGAACACCTGGGCATCACATAAACCATATTAGAAAAACAGCTAACTGCAGTGGACTGAAGACAGTCACACATTATGTTGCTACTCCTCTTATGGAGAGATGGAGGTGATTTCTCCTCACCCTCTTTGTCTCTGAGCTGGTATCAAGACTTACTTCAACCCAAAGATTGTAGTAGAAGTGTGGTGTGCCACTGCCATACTTCAATGTCAGGAGCCAGCTACCAGGCAATGAATAAGCTTGACCTAAAGTCCACTTGGAAAGAAAGAGGCCAAGTAAAAGAGAAGAGAAATGTCCCAGACTTTCAGCCAACCCTGATAGGCCCCAGACCCATGGAAGAGGCCCTCAGGATCTCAGAGCTGCCTGCCTGTCCTGACTAATCCCCACGTAAATGTAGCCACATGAGAGATCTCAAATGTAGCCACAAGTCAGACCAGCAAAAGCTCACCCAGCTAGCCCACAGAATGGTGACAAATAATAAATTGTTGTTTTATACCATGAACTTTTGGAGTGGCTACTTGCTGTTAGGTGCCATCTTCACTGTAGGAGGATTATGAGTGATCTGTTTTTCCTTCTGCATTCTCCTTTTTTGTTCTTTCCAACTTTTGTACAGTTAATATGTATTACTGAGTTATTCTGGAAAAAGTACTTCAAATATGTTGCTGTTGTTAAGTGCCATTAAGTCAGTGTCCAATTCATAGTGACCCTACACACAACAAGCGAAACACTATTATCAGTACTTCTTTGCTATTCATAGGGTTTTCAATAGGAGATTGACTTTGGGGAGTGGGTTGCTGGGTCCTTCTCCCAAGCCTACAGTATCTGATGTTCCCAGGCAGTCTCCCATGGAAGGACTAACCAGGTCCCACCCTGCTTATCTTCCAAGATCTGACAGGATTGGATGCCACAGTGCTACAAGACTAAATAAATAAAACATCAATGGTAATTATCTTTTTAATCTTGTTTTAGCATTTCCTACAACTTTTTCCCTCAATGATAGTAAACAGCTTTAACAAACTGTGAGTGGCTTCTGGTAAACTAGCAGAAGGCATGAAGGAGCACAATCCCAGAAGCATAGCTAAGCAGGATCATTACTTCCCTTGGGCAGTTCAGGAGTTTTTGAATAGAGTATACTAGCTGTCCCAAATATCCAAGAAGCTCCCCTTCTTTCATGGTAATAGAATTTTGAACTGAACTTATAGCTATAAAAATAAGAACTACATTTCCCAGCTTCCTTACAACTAAATTCTTGTGACTAAATTCTGGATGAAAGCAAAGCAACAGAAAGCATAGTGTGGCACCTTCCAAGAAAAAAAAAAAAAAAGACTGTTGGACAAATCATTTGTCTCTTGGACACTCCCAAAAACCGGCTACCTGAAACTCAACAGCTTATACCATAAGAACAAGACCACATACTAGGGACTGCTGAGCTATGAGCTGAATGGAGCCTCGCTCCCCAAGGACTTCATAAAGCATAGCCACCATGGCAAATGCTGGGATTTAGCTCAGTTGGTATAGCACCACTCTGTAGTCTCTGAGGTCCCAAGTTCGATTCTCAGCACCACAAAAATGGGAGAAAGACATGGCAATCCCACTCCATAGGGAATCCTGCAACAATCAACCACTGAAAACCCTATGAGGGTCACTATGAGTTTTACATGACTTGCCGGCACCTAACAACACCATGGCAAAAGCAGCCAATCTGTGACTGCAAGACACACATTTTTACATTAAAAAGAAAGGTTATCTGAGGTTTCTGACACTCTTAATTGAATTTAATACTATCTAATGCAGTGCTACCAACAAGAGTTGTCCCTGACAGAAGTAAAGAAGTATGGAATTCGAAAAAATAGTTTCCCCCATAGCCTCTAAGCCTCACACCTATAATACATAGGTCCAAGAAGAGCTAATTTACAAAGGGTCACTCAGATAAGAAAAAGCAAGACAGAACTAGAAACTAAATTTCCATACTCCTAATGTGACATTCTTTCTACTTCATTAAAACATGTTTCTCTATCATTAAACCTACATAATACCATCAAAGAGGGAATAACTGTCCCATTCACAAATAATTACTGCCTTCCACAAGTAATTATTGGGTGCCTACTATGTTACTAACACCAGTTTAGGCACTAGACATATATTAATAAACACGAGCACTACCATACCTGCCTTCATGTATTTAAAATGTAATGGGGAGAAGAAGGGTGCAAATAGCTTTTTCGGTTAGATAATATGTAGAAAGCACTTAAAACAGAGATTGGCACATAGATATAGCAACTGTTCAATAAATACCAGATTAGCTATAAATATGACCTTTAAGTTTCTAAGAAAATAGCTTTATGAATACTAAAAAGCAAGCCTTATTCATCCAGGTTGCAAAGTATCGAGATACTCTGAATGGTTTCTCTATTCAATGTCCTTATTCTTGACCAGCAGCAGGCCATTCTTTAGAGAACTACCCCTCTCTCCTCCAATCTATTTCATGTGGACCCACCCAGAGGTTGTTATTGTTGTTGTTAGGTGCCAACGAGTCGGTATCCGACTCATAGCGACCCTGATAGGGTTTTCAATGGCTATTTCAGGATTGTCTTGGGAGTGGATTGCCAGGCCCTTCTCCCATTTTTGCGGTGCTGGGAATTGAACTTGGGACCTCAGAGACTGCAGCGCAGCACTCTACCAACTGAGCTAAACCCCAGCCCATCCAGAGGTAGACAGGTCCAATCAGACTTCCTTGCCCAGAAATTTGAATCACAGGAGAGATTGTTGGTTGTAGATGACAAATACTCAGAAATTCAGGAGTTCATATGGCTGAGCTCCCCACGCTCCTGTCTCTGCCTGCATCACCCTGGCTCCGGTCCCTCCCGAGGCCTATCTGTTCAGCTGCTCCTTCAATTCTATCCTCCCAAAAGGCCTTTTTTTCTTGCTTAAAATAGCCAGGATTTGTGTTTCTTACAAAGAACTCCACCTGATACATGAGTTGGGTAAAGAAAGATCATTCTACGAAAAGGAGTTTTACAACCAAAAACAATTACCAAAATTCAATAAGCTGTACCTTTAAAATTAGTGAATTTGGATGTGTGAGGCCCTGGGTTCTATCTTCAGCAGTAATAACCCTGCTGAAGAAAGACTAAATTTTACTATTTCTAGAGCATACCTCAAATAAAACTGGAGAGGAGGAGTACTTTTTTTAAAAGCATAAATAGTGCTAGGCGTGGTGGCTCACACCCATAATCAAAGCAACTCAGGGGATGGAGGCAGGAGAATCACCAGTTCAGGCCAAAGGCAGCCTACATAGCTTAGCAAGATACTGTCTCAAGATAAAAAATAAAAAATGGCCTGAGAGTGCACCCCAGTGGTAGAGCACTTGCAAAGTATGTGCGAAGCCCTGGGTTCAACCCCCAAGTACCACAAAAAATAAAATAAAACAATAAAGCATAAATAGCACATTTATACTGAACAATAAAATTTAGGTTATTTTCATTTATGTTGATGTTATTACACACTACAGCTAAAAAACTTAAATAGAAAACACCTAAGATGGCCTCTTTTAAGGTAGTTCCATTTGAGCTGGTGCAGTGGCACACCCTTGTAATTCCAGAGAATTAGGAGGCAGAACCAGGAAGATCATGAGTTCGAGACAAGAGGCAGACTGTACAATTTAGTGAGACTCTGACTTAAAATTAAAAAATTTAGTCATGTCTGGTAGCCCACATGTGTAATCCCAGTGACTCATGAGGCAGAGGCAGGAGGATCACAAGTTTGAGGCCAGAGGCAGCCTGCATAACCTGTCTCAAGATAAAAAGTAAAAAATGGGCTGGGAGTTGTGCCCAGTGGTAGAGCACTTGCAAAGTATGTGCGAAGCCCTGGGTTAAACCTCCAAGCACCACAAAAAAAAATTTTTTTATTTAAAAATGGCTGGAGGTGCAGCCTAGTGGTAGAGCACTGGCAAAGTATATGAAAGGCCCTGGGCTAAACACCAAATACTATAAAAAATAAATTAATAATAATAATAATAATAATAATAATAATAATGGGAAAAGGATCCAGCATCCCACTCTTAAAAAAATCAGCCATCAAAAACCCTGTGAATAGCAGAGAAGCACTGTTAGGTATAGTGTCAGGTAGTGGTGTTTTGTTCTGTTGTACATATGGTTGTCATGAGTCAGTCCAGACTTGATGGCACCTAACACCACCACCACCAACAACAACAACAATAAAGTACTCCCATTTGAAGTCACAATGCACTGACCACAGCAATTCCATTCTAAAATAAGAGGAGTAGGTTAGTATCTAAAAATTGTCTTCTTTCTTAGTGTAATAAAGTTCACAACATAATGATCATATCTTGCTTTCTAATTTATTGATAGTAGCTTAAAGTACTTTGCTTATTTGTTTTACTTGTACTTCTACTCTTTATTCTTACTTTGTCGGCAGACTGTATCACAGCAGGAAACCCCTCCAAAATATAAACCTCTTCACCTCTAGAAAAGAGTGAAATTAGGACAACCACCTTTGTTCATGTTTTACATTACAAGAATTTAAGAACTGGTATACTTGGTCATTCCATGTTCCATTCTCTGAGGACCCTCTGGGGCAAAGGAACACATGGAATAACATGGTTGTCCTACTTGCCACCAATCTAAAAGCCCAAAGCACACCCCAGAAATGCCCTCAGTAACCTTTGTAAAACCATAGAGTCTGTTACCCATTTGTGTACCCTAATCACTTTGGAGATAGTTTATATTTTAAGTTTGGTAAAAGGTATATAACAGAAGAGTAAATAATAAAAAGGCAGACAGTGAACATTTAAGTTACATGTGCATAGATCTGTATGGTAAATCACACACATTTCCTACCACTGTCTTATCTGCAAATACATGATTCACTTTAATTTTAAAAGTATTACAAAACTCAACATTTCGGTTCCACAGCTTTCAGATTTAGACACTTCAAAATAAGAAAACTCTTACCAGTCAACTTCTAATATTATATTCAAAGTTTCCACCTCTTTCTCTGGTAAAAAAAAAAAAAAAAAATCACCTATCTGATTTTTGACCTCCCAAGAATCTAATCAAACTTACAATGAGGTTAATAATCGACAGCACATAACAACAAACAACAATTTCCTAATATAACCTACCGGTGGCCCCTAGGACCCAGCATAGGTAGAAACCACACAAGCCAGCACAGTACTAGAAGTTGAATCCAGGGTATTGCCCATACTAGGCAAGTGCTCTATCACTGAGTTGAACTCCAGTCCCTTTAATTATTATTTTGAGACGGTCTCACTAAGTTGCACAGGCTGCTTGGTCATTCCATGTTCCATTCTCTGAGGACCATTCTCTGCCTTCAAACTTGAGATTCTCCTGCCTCAATCTTCTGAGTTACTAGTATTACAGGTGTGAGCCACAGTGCCTAGCTTGAAATCAATTTTAAACTACTCCAATTCCAGTTAAATGCAATACTATATGTCTCCCAACAGTATTTCAAACAAATATAGCCGGAGGTTCATTGATATTTTAACTCTCAAAACGTTTTCCTCTGAATTTAGCAAAAACAATATTGGTAACTCATGTTTTAATATAGTATCTGTGCAGAAAGCCTGCAGCCGTAGCTCTGTGGCATCCGATCCCATCAGATCTTGGAAGCTAAGCAGGGTCCAGCCTGGTTAGTACCTGGATGGGAGACCACCTGGGAACACCAGAAGCTGTAGGCTTGGGAGAAGGACCTGGCAACCGCCTCCCAAAAACCAATCTGCCATTGAAAACCCTATGAACAGCAGAGAAGCACTGACAATAGTGTTTCCCCTGTTGTACAGAGGGTCGCTATGAGTCGGATACCGACTCAAAGGCACCTAACAACAACAACTGTGCAGAAAAACAAAAATGAAAAACACATCTAAAGCCTATTTTTGCAACACTAATATTATCTTCAATTTCAATTTTAATTGCCTTATAAGTTTCTATTTCTAGAAAAGGACCCAAAATATTTACAAAATGAAAGTAAGAAAAGCCCCAATATTCACTTACCCAACATTTGGCAATCCAACAATACCAATTTTCAGTGAAGTTCCAAATCTCCCAATGATTGGGGGTGGCTTAATTCCATCACCTCCCTTTTTAGGGGGCATCTGAAATGTCAAAACAAACCTTTTACTATCCCTACAGTCGAAACATTTTTATCACATAAAATATATTACTGGATGAAAGAGAATAAAACATACTGTATTTATCAATCCAAAACTAACAAAAAGTCAGGCACAATTGTACATGCCTAATGCCAGCACTGGGAAAGCTGAGGCAGGTATATCTTGAGTTCAAGGCCAGCCTGGGCTACAATGAGTGCTTGTCTCAAAAAAAAAAAAAAAAAAAAAAAAAAAAAAAAAAAAAAAAAAAAAAAAAAAAAAAAAAAAAAAAAAAAAAAAAAAAGAAAAAGAAAGAAAAAAAAGAAGAAAGAAAAGACACTAACATAGAGCTAAATCCATTTTATTTTTCAACAAAAAGTTGCATAAACAGGTGTAAACCTCTGATTCTAAAAGCTGTCAAAGTAGTCACTCCTGAGAAGTCCTAGAAAAATCTAAAAATATGTGGCACCAGGAATCGAGGATAAACTTAAAATTTTAGTTCCAATCTTCCACCCAGATTGCTCAAAAAAGCACTTGATCTCAATATCTATTTCTCTCTCTCTCTCCCTCTCTCTCTCTCTTTCTCTCTGTTTTTTGGTAGCACTACAGGATTGAACCCAGGGCGTTCCACCACTGAACTGAATCCTCAACCCCTTTTTTACTTTTTATTTTGAGGCAAGGTATCTCTAAATTGTGCAGGCCGCCTCTGGCTTTGAACTCACAATCCTCCTGCCTCAGCCTCCCAAACCCCTGGTATTACAGGCATGTGCCACAGCGTCGGGGAACACACTTGATTTCTTAACCTGACATATTATTATATGAATGAAAGCATTTAGAAGCAGGTGAAGAGATGAGACTCAAAGTAAACCCATTCTAGAAACACCAGCAACCAAGTCACCTCTCACCAAATCATTCCTCTACTATCTAGATCCTGTTCTTTCACATTTCTCCACAATTCACATTTTTCAACGGTAAGTCGCACAAGATACTGGGGTCCTTCCAACCAAGGCCCTTTCACCTTTGGCACCGCAGGTAAGGTTCATCAATCCTCATGTAAGTAACCTCCAAAACGTACATTTTGGTTACTTCCTAAATTAATCCACTCGACTTTTTTTTTTTTTTCCCACCGTTGAGGATCTAACAGGACCTCACGCATGCTAGGCAGCACTCTGCCACTGAGCTACAGCCCCAACCCTAAATCACTCAACCTTTTGATTTACAAGTCAAAACTTTGTCCATGGCTAGTTCTGGCTCCTAGGTCCACCCAAAGATCTGATCCCACTTTGCTATTGCAAACTCAACTCACAAGGGCCGATAGCCTCACATCTTAGAAGCTAGAAACTAAAACTGTCCCTGTCTTCTGGCTGGCTTGCACCTCCTAGGGCCACTCTAAGGGCCTGCTCCTTAAGTGACATTCCAACTTCTGATCCTAGACGCCAAGCGCCAGAGATCTTCCTGCTCAGGGTCCAGACACCTGTTCGGGGCCAAACTCCAGGCCTCCAAAGAACAACTGCATAAGCAGAGCCTGTCCAGTCCTCTGGCCTACCAAGGGGTGGCCAACCGCCCAGCCAAGTGGGGACCAACTCAACACCGTTCCCTCCTGGACTGAGCCACTGGCCGTCCTACCTCGGAGGAAGACTTTCCCCAAGGTGTGCCCGAGTGAGGCACGAGCCATTCTCCAGCCACGCGGCCTAGTCCGGGAGCGCCTCATTCATCCGTATATCCCACGCCGCCCGCTGCCCTTGGCCCATGCCATACGCCGGCCCAGGCCTGACGCCAGCCCCAGAGCGACCGGCCCCGGGCCAAGGATCGGGGGGCGGGGGGCGCACGCACTGGCTCCCGGAGAACCTCACCGTGCTCCGACGGACGCTGACACGGGCCTCAGACAGTGCGAAACGAGTCTTGCCGGCAGCCGGAGGCGGGAAGGAAGGCGGAGAGAGCGCAGGCCCGGCCCTCCGCCGAGCAGGACGCACGACGGCGGAGGCAACGGAACGGGCGGGCCCGGCGCCGGGCGGCACCTGCGCGCAGACTGCGCGTCCCGCCCGCCGCAGGCCCCGCCCATTGGGCGGAGGCGCTACGGGAGGAGGGAGCAGGGTGGGAGGCGTGGCGTGGCGCGGCGCAGAATTCCAGTGAGCGCAGCTGACTGGAAGTTGTGGTCTTCCGCCCTCTCAGCACGTGGGCATCTGGGCTTCACCGCTCTGCTTCCGCCTGGCTGCGCGCCCGGCGTTGCCTGCTCGACCCGCCTTGCCCGCTCGGCCCTGACCGCCCGCACGGAGACCCAGGTGCCTGAGGTCCAGCCAACAGCCGCGCCAACCTTTCCTACTTGTCGGCCGCCAGCTAGGCTCCGCCGGGACCATGGCCCCATCCTGCCGCCTTGTTCTTATGACTTTCTTCAGCCAGTCCAGACCCTGAGAGCTGTTAAAACTTTCTTAAGGGGGTAAGGAAAGCTTGTGGTCTAAGGAGTCCTTCCTCACCTTGTAATTCAGGCATCTCACACATGCAGTGGATCACAGAATAGGTTTAAAGAACCAGTTCCCACACACACCCTTTTCCTCTGGGTGGTAAGAGCAGGGCCCTTTGAAATTGGGAAAGTATACTTCCAATCTGGATTCCACTGTTCATTTATTGTGTAACCTTGGACAAATTAACTTCTGGTTTCACTTTCCTCCTCGGTAAAATGAGGCAATTGAGACCCATTTTACAAGATTATGTGTGTAAAGTGTGTAGCAACAGTACCCAGCGTGTATAGGAAAGGCTCATAAATACTAGCTATTGTTACTTTTAGGGTTTTATCCCATCTCATCCACACCTACTGACTACACCAAGAATTTCACTGGAGAAGGGATTCTTTCTTTTAGGTCCTCTCCTTCAGGGGGAATTCAGCTATCTGTTGCTATGAATGTAATAGCTGTTTGAAAATTGTGATAATAAAAGCTTTTTTCAAAGATACTAGTTGCTGCTAAAGGAAAGGATGTGAATTGGTTGCTATTCCCAATTTACAGGTGAGGGACCTATATCAGAAAGATTAAGTAATTTGGGTAAAGTCACACAACAAGTAAATGGCGGAAGCCAGATTTCAAATCCCAGTCTCACTGAAAAATCTATTCTCTTTCAACCAGGATTCTTTTGAACGGAGACTTACAAGCAGCAACTGACCCACTATTTTTTGTTTGTTTGTTTGTTTTGTTTGTTTTTTAATAGTACCAGGGTTGAACCCAGGGCCTGTGCATGCTAGGTAACTGCTCCACAACTGAGCCACACTCCCAGCCCCTTTGATTTATTTTTTATTTTGAGACAAGGTTTCCCTAAATTACACAGGCTGCTTCTGGCCTGGAACTTGCAATCCTCCTACCTCAGCCTGCCAAGTCACTGGGATTATAGGCATATGCCACTGCACTCACTCACTATTTATAGTAAAGTTGGATTAAGGTTTTTCTTTAGCCCAATGAGAGTGATCCACAGAGTTAAGTATAAGAGCTCATTTTATACTTTGGGAAGTTGTCAAGGACACAATCAACTTAATTTGGTTTTGGTTTTGTGATATTTTTCTCTTAATATCATTCATCAATATGCACTATACTTTCTCAATCTAGTACCCTTGTCAGCAAAAGTATATATTTGTAAAAATAGATGTCTGGGGCACTATAGCTACAAAAACAAGGGAAAATAATTAGCTCACATATTCTAACCACTATCAGTATAACTCTACCGAATAGCCCTAACAAAGTAGTTCCTAAATTGTTTACTGCTGTTTTAATAGTTGAAGTTCTATAGCTGGGTTCACAGTGCTGCTTATGGAAACAGAGAGGAACCGTTAAAAAACTCAAGAATCCCAAAGAGCCCTCTCTGCCCAACAGCCAACCACTCCAATACTAATGGAAAATGTTCCCCAGTTATGGAGTAGTAGAATCATCATCAACTTATCACTATCTTTTGGCCAAATCTAGCTACTGCTTCAATCTCATATCTACGCATTCCCTTAAACTCACACTATCAAGTCCTTGAGTCAATTACCTATTTCCCTTTTTATAGCTATATATTTGTTACCTGCACTTTTGACCCCCCTTAAAGTGTCTTGACAGGTCACACAGATCTCAGTGAGCCAGGCAGAGTTTCAGGAGTAACTAACTGCTACTAACAGTTGCCTGATAACAAGACTCCATTTCCAACTCACAGTCACTTGGGGTAGAGGGATATAAATTAGTATTCACAGGAAAGATCTAATTGGCCTAGGTAAAATTCTACCAAAGGGCGCGATGAGCCATGACCAGGAATATAGGGATCATATAAATTATATGATCAAAACATCTCTATACGTAGCCAGGTGCAGTGGTGCACGCCTGTAATCCCAGTGGCTTGGGAGGCAGAGGCAGAAGGATCACAAGTTCGAGACCAGAGGCAGTCTGCATAACTTAGTGGGACCCTGTCTCAAAAAAATAAAAAAAATGGGCTGGGGGTGCAGCTCAGTGGTCCAGCACTTGCAGAGCATGCAAGCATGAGGCCCTGGGTTCAACTTCCAGTACCACACAAAAAAAAAAAAAGAAAAAAAAAAGAAAAGAAAGAAAAGAAAACATCTCTACATGTGATCTCTCCCTACTAATAAAGCAGGCAGAGAAGACCTTAGTGAATATCTGCTACTCTACAAGATTAAAGGAAGACTCAGTAAAACAGAGAGACTCTTAAGAGTTATAACTAATGTCAAGCCTAATAAAGTGACTTTGAATATAGGAAATCTTGAGCCTTTTGCACAAGGTAATGTCTATTTAGTACCTTAGGACTCTGACTCTTTTTTTTTTTAAATGAGATAAGGTCTTATTTTGTTGCCCAGGCTGACCTCAAACTGATTGGCTTAAAAGATTTTACCACCTCAGCCTCTTGAGTAGCTGGGACTACTAGCATATACCACCATACCAATCTCCTGGTCTTGCTCTTTTATAATAACTCTCTCTGGAGAACATGCCACGATCTCCTAGGGGGATATGTCCAGTAATCTAATTACCTTGTGTTAAGGTTTACCTCTTAAAAGTTTCACCACCTTCCAACATTGCCACACTGAGGACCAAGCTTCCAACACATGAACCCTTGGGAGACAAACTTGGAACCAAACCATAGCAGCACCTGTTGACCTGCCCCGGCCCCCATCTGTTGCAGGCATAATAGAAAATAATAGTAACAAGTACACTGAAAGAAAAACTGAGTCCCAATAGTAACTTTATAGGAGAAGGTGACAGATGACCAAAAAAAGTACCCTATACAGAGGTTTGAGGTCTTTTTGGCAGTACTGGGGCCTGAACCCATGGTTTCAGCACATATTCTGCAAGCACTTTACTACTGAGCTGCACTGCTAGCCTATTTTTTATTTTTTTATATTGAGACAAGGTCTCACTAAGTTAAACAAGCTGCCTCTGGCCTTGAACTTGTGATTTTCCTGCCTCCCCCTTCTGAGTTGTAGGATTATAGGCATGCGCTCCCATGCCCAACTTACATATTTATTAAATAGCACTTTTTTTTTACCTGTATCAGATTCTTTTCTCTATTCTAAGTTTTCTACCATATCCCATATCCAGAAAATAACCTCATATGTTTATGATATCCTATTTATATTTTATTGTTAGTATAAATTTATATTCTTGCATGCCTACTCCATCCCAGGTTTACTCTAGGTTTTGGAGCAGTGGAGAACAAGATAAATAACAGCCCTTGCCCCTTGCCAAGAAGCTTGTTATCTAGTAGGATAGGCAAACAAGTAATTACACAATAACTACATAAAAATCTGGTAAAATTTATAGAAAGGGCACCTAAGTGTTTTGATTACAATTTTAAAGCTTAAGCCACCTTGGTTTTCATTACTTTCAGGACTTCTGATGCTATATACCAGGCAGTGCTTAACTCATTAATGCACACCATCCTATTTATAGGACAGTGATGACTTCCCTAGTTATTATTTCTCAGAACTTATATCAGACTCACGCATGCATATGTTATCACACTATATCTCAGCCTTATCTCTTGCCAGATGCTGGCTTTTAAGTTTGGTCTAATGAAAACTATGAAGTCATGAACATTTCTTTATAATGGGTGGGTTACTGTCCTATAGATAGGAAACTGTGTGATAAAGTTAGGCATCAGGGCAAAGATTTAAAAATTCTACGGGGAATGTGTTATGTGCTGTGGCATGCACCTGTAAATCCTAACCACTCAGGAAGCTGGGACAGGAGGATTGCAGTTTCGAGGCCAGGGGCAGCCTATGCAACTTAGCAAGACCCTGGATCAGAAATGAAAAAGAAGCCGGGCGCAGTGGCACACGCTTGTAATCCCAGCAGCTTGGGAGGTGAAGGCAGGAGGATCGCAAGTTCGAGACCAGACGCAGGCTGCGTAACTTAGCAAGACCCTGTCTCAAAAAGTAAAAAAAAAAAAATGGGCTGGGGGCGCAGCTCAGTGGTCCAGCACTTGCAAAGCATGCAGGTGCAAGGCCCAGGGTTCAACCCCCAGTACCGGAAAAAAAAAAAAAAAAAAGAGGCTAGGTGTGCAGTTCAATGACAGAATGCTTTCCTAGCATGCACAAAGTCCTGTGTTCAACCCCTAGTAGTGAAAGAAAAAAAAAAAAAAAAAGACTTAGGAATTCTTAAAGAAAAATTTACATAGCATTTTCCTAAGGCAATGCAAAAAGACATATGCTAATCTAGGAAAATAAATATAATATCAGTTTTTAGCTAGCTAATGCTTTTCGCTACAAATAGCAAACATTCTAATTCAGTGAAAATTTATCTTATATAAGAAAGTCCTAAGAGGGAGAACTTCAGAGCTGATAGATTCAGTAGTTTAGCACTATTTTCAAATATCCTGGTTCTTTCCATATGATGGCCTTATCTCCCTTGGGCTTCCTCTGATCTCATCCTTAGGCCAACAGCAAAAAGAGTGTTAAAGCAGTTCTAGACAACACATCCAGAAATGATAATATTGGGGGTGAGGGGGCAGAAAGCATCTCTTCCAGTCTTCCATATATATATATATATATCTCAGAAGCCCTCTAGCAGGTTTCTTCTATTTCATTGAGCAAAACTGGGTCTTATGTTTGTACCTGAACCAAAAACTGACAGAGAAAATGAAGCTACTCTTAGGCCATTCAGTCCATCCTTGGGGCTGGAAGAGAAGTCAGTTTCCTCTAAGGCATACGGCTATATAGGATATGGATAGATACCTAAGCAAAATCTAAGTGTATTTTTAAAAAAAGAAAAAAGAAATCAGCAGTGTCCACTACACTTCCTGAACCATTTTTTCAAGAGAACACCTTCAGTTGTTGTTGTTGTTAGGTGCCATCCAGTCAGCGTCTGACTCATAGCAACCCTACATACAACAGACGAAACACTACTGTTAGTGCTTCTTAGCTATTCATGGGGTTTTCAGTGGCTGATTGTTTTTTGGAAGTAGGTTGCCAAGTCCTTCTTCCAAGCCTATAGCACCTGGTGTTCCCAGGTGATCTCCCATCCAAGTACTAATAAGGCCCGACCCTGCTTAGCTTCCAAGATCTGATGGGATCAAACACCACAGTAGTATGACTGCAGACTACATCTGTTAAGATGGGTAGTATATACACCATGGATATGCTAGGCAAAGGGATGAATCATGTCCCAGGCAGGATGGAGCGGGACAGCATGAGACTTCATCACCCTACTCTGGATGGCACATAATTTGAAACTTACAAATTATTTATTTCTGAAATTTTCCATTTAATATTCTCATACTATAATGGCCTGGGATTTAGCTCAGTGGGTAGAGCGTTGTGCTGCAGTCTCTGAGGCCCCGAGTTCAATTCCCAGCGCCGCAAAAATGGGAGAAGAGCCTGGCAATCCACTCACAAGGCAATCCCGAAGCACTCAGCCATTGAAAACCCTATGAGGGTCGCTATGAGTCGGATACCGACTTAACGGCACCTAACAACAACATACTATAGTTGTCCATGGTTAACTGAAACCATAGAAAGTGAAACCATAAATAAAGGGATTTACTGTAATGCAGTCAAGGCCACCCTTTGTTTAAAGACAAGATCTTGCTGTGTAGCCCAAGCTGGCCTGATAATTTTTTTTTCATTACTTGAGGATTGAACCCAAGGCCTTGCTCATACTTTGCAAGCACTCTACTACTGAGCTTCAACCTGAGTCCCTTTTAAATTTTTTAATCTTGATACAGGTCTCACTAAGTTACAAAGGCTGCCCCTGACCTTGAACTTGGGGTCCTTGTGCCTCCGCCCCTCTAGGTGCTGGGATTACAGGCATGCACCACCATGCCTGGTGACCTCGCTCTCTTGATCCTCCTGCCTAAGCCTCTTGAGTTCTGGGATTGCAAGCATATGCCACCACACCTGTCTAGGCTGCCCTTCTTTCTAAGATAAGTCTTAGAAATCATGACTAATGTCAATGTGTTGGTGCCTCCTCATCCCATGACCCCTTTTTTCTAAGAAGGGTTCATTCCCCTTACCTAACTGAGGAGGTACACCTAAACCTTCCTATTTATAGCAGATGAACCTTCCAGCCACTTTAGATTGGACTAGTGGTGGCTGACCCAAGCTGGGCAAGTCAAGATTCTCTTTCTCTCTAGAAGCTGGACTTCTAGAGACCTTGATAATAAATGCTATAGGCTACTTGAAGGAGAACATAAAATCAGGGTTGTGTCAGACACTTTCTAGACAGAAGGCTATTCTAAAGAAAGAGAAAAATGAAAAAGGGAGAAAGAAGAATAGGTAACCAACCATATATATGGTCTTGGGGAAATTGACAGAGGAAAGAATAATCACAAAATCTAGGTTTCTAATTCCAGAGTCTAACCCTTCTAAAGACCTGTGTGTTTTCTGATTCTGAACTCTGTAAGATAACTTTTGTGTTCTACCAAGAGCTTCCATTTTCTGTTTAAATTGGTTTTCAGAGGTTACTACTTCTTACAGCCAAACAATGTTTGCAATGGCCAAGTCAGACAGGAACTTATGCTCTCTTGAAAACTGTTAAGGTATGTTGGAGACACATTGGTCCAGTGTGCCTCCAATCTGTAGTTTATGGCTGAGAAGATAGCTCAATAGTAGAGCACTTGCCCTAGCATGAAGAAGGCCCTCCCTGGGTGTGATCCCCAGCATCAAAGAGAAAGAGACAGAGACAGAGACCGAAGAAAAAACAAAAACAAAAAGCATTAAGACATCATTTCCCAGAGTGTGTCCTATGGAATAATGATCCTCCAAGCTGCTGTGTGGATTAAAGGATCCAAGATCAGATACATTTAAGAAGTACCACATACTCCATTTAGGAATTGATAATATATACTAAATATTTAAGGCTTTGTAATAAAAAAGATTTAACATTCCTTAACCTAACATCCTCAAATGTGCATATACTTTTTGAAATAATACACATTAAAATCTCTTAGAATGTTTACTCTGTGGAAAGCAACTCTTTGGAAGTTGCTGTGCAGCAATTTAGCATGAGTACTTTGTTGCAATTAAAAAAAAAAAAAAAACCTGCCAGGTGCGGTGGTGCACACCTGTAATCCCAGTGGCTCGGGAGGCGGAGGCAGGAGGATCGCAAGTTCAAGACCAGAGGCAGTCTGGGTAACTTAGCGAGACCCTGTCTCAAAAAGTAAAAAATGGGCTGAGGGTACAGCTCAGTGGTCCAGCACTTGTAGAGCATGCAAGCTCTACAAGTGTGTGTGGTACCCCCAGTACCACACACACACACAAAAAAAAAAAACCATTGGAGAATGCTCTTGTCCCTTGCCTTTATAACAACTAACAAACAACAAAATGATTATTTAACAGGGAGAAAAGAGTATTAAAAAAGCATTGCTCCCACCAGATGTCTCACAGTCAAGGTAAAACTTAGAACTAAGAATTATATGCATCATTTTACTGAAAAGAAATACCTTTTCAAGTACAGTAAAAGATGTCCAAAGGATCTTGTAGATTTTTTTGAGTGACCTTATAAAATTACTTAGAAAGCACCCTCTAGAAATGATCTTTAGGGTACCTTGTTTGATATCCAATAGAAGAACTCTTGATTAGAGTAGCCTTTTTTTTATATTACTCCTATATAAATAGGCTGGGGCTGGGATTTAGCTCAGTTGGTAGAGTGCTGTGCTGCAGTCTCTGAGGTCCCGGGTTCAATTCCCAGCACCACAAAAATGGGAGAAGGACCTGGCAAGCCACTCCCTAGGCAATCCCAAAACAGTCAGCCATTGAAAACCCTATGAGGGTTGCTATGAGTCAGATACCAACTCGACGGCACCCAACAACAACAACAACAACAATATAAATAGGCATGACTAAAAAGACTTATTAATGCATTGATTTCCTAGCCAACTGAAGTAATAAATAAGAGTCCAGTTTAGTAATCCTTTTAATGTAGAGCTAGATTATACAAAATGACCTAAGAATCAAGGCAAGAAGCCAGAATACACTAACAATATCTGTAAGATCAAACCATCTTTTTCTGCTTCTGCTTGTCTTAAGAGGTTTTTAGGTTGTAAAAAAGATGATAATTTGTGTTAGACTTTTCATCACTGTGACAAAGTACCTGACAAATAATTTAAAGGAGAAAAGATTTCTTCTGGCTCACATATTCAATGGTTTCAGTCTATGGTCAGCTGGTCCCATCACTCTGGGACTAAGGTAAGGCTGAACAACAGGGCAGCCAGAGCATGTAGAGGAGAAGGCTATTCACCTCATGGCAGCCAAGATGCAGAGAGACACACAGGAGGGGCCAGGGCGAGCTCTAGCCCCCAAGGACATACCTCTAGTAACCTAGTTCCTCATAAAGTTCCACCTTCTAAAGTTTCCAGCACCTCCTAAATTTGTGCCGTCAGCTGGAGACCAAGCTTTCAACACACAAGTCTGTGGGGGACGTTTCATATTCAACCATAACATGATTATTAAACCCTGTTGTTTGCCGGACACTGTGCTGATCACTTTAATTTTCATGACCTAATTTACTGCTCTGGCATCTAACCCTGTTAGATCTTAGAAGCTAAGCAGGTCGTCTGGTTAGTCCTTAAATGAGAGACCACCTGGGAATACCAGGTGCTGTAAACTTGGGAGAAGAACCCAGTAGCCTACTCCCAAAACCATCAGCCATTGAAAACCCCATGAATAGCAGAGAAGCACTGACGTCATGCCAGGCATGGCACAATGTCTGGTAGTATTGCATTCTTTTGTACATAGTGTCTCTGTGAGTCAGACCCAACTTGATGGCACCACCACCAAAAACAATAATTTACTGCTCAGGATAAGAATTATTACAATCCTTTTACAGTTAAGGACACCAAGTCTATAAAAGGATAGGCAATTTTATTATAGTGCCATTTTTAGTAACTATTGTTGTTGTTAGGTGCCATTGAGTCATAGCGACCATATGTACAACAGGCAAGATGGTATTGTTAGTGTTTGTCTGCTATTCGTAGAGTGTTCAATGGCTGATTTTTTTTTAGGGGAGTGGGTTGCTAGATCCTTCTAAGCCTATAGCACCTGGTGTTCCCAGGTGGTCTCGCATCCAAGTACTAACCAGGCCTGACCCTGCTTAGCTTCCGATATCTGACAGGATCAGATGCCACAATAATACGGCTTCAGGCTTAGTATCTGTTAAGCTTCATAAAATTCTATCTGACGTCAGAGTTCTTGTACTTTCTATTTAAACACACTTTTCCCACAGTAGGCAAATGATATTTTATATATAGTAAACAATACAATCTAGCTAACAGTAGAGATAAATAAGGAAGTTACAACAAACCTATTAGAATGGCCAAAGTCCAGAACACTGAAAACACCAAATGCTGGTAAGGATGTGGAGCAATAGAAACTCTTGTTCATTGCTAGTGGGAATTGCTAGTGGTAATGATACAGCCACTTTGAAATACAGTTTGGCAGTTTCTTACAATACTAAACATCCTGTTGTCTTACAATCTAGCAGTTGCATTCCTTGGTATTTACCCAAAGGAGTTGAAAACACAAAAAACCTACACATGGATTTTTTGGGGGGAGCTTTATGCGTAATTGCCTAAACCTGGAGACAACCATTATGTCTGACTGGATAAATAAATCCAGTCAGTGGATAAATAAATCCAGTAGGTGACTGCATACATAAACTGAGGTTTATCCAGACAATGAAATATTCAGTGCTAAAAAGAAATAAGCTTTCAAGCAATGAGAAGACATGGAAGAAACTTAAACCAGTGAAAACAGCCAATCTGAAAAGTCTACATATTGTACGATTCCAATTATATGACATTCTGGAAAAGGTAAACTAGGGAGAGAGTATAAAGATCCAGGGTTGCCAAGGGTTAGATGGGATGGAGAGAGAAATAAACAGAGCACAGGGGTTTTAAAACAATGAAGCGAATGTATGACACCGCATTGGTGAATACATGTAACTAGACATCTGTCCAAACCCACACACCACCAAGAGCAAACCCCAGTGTAAACTATGGACTTTGGGTGATAATGATATGTAGATGTAGGTCCCTCAGTCGTAGCAAGTATACCACTCCTGGGGAAGATGTTGATAACGGGAGGCTCTGCGTTGTGGGGGCAGGGGAGTATGAGACATCTCAGTATCTTCCTCTTGATTTTTCTATGAACCTAAAATCACTCTTAAGAAATAAAGTATATTAAAAAAGAATGTGTGTGGTATGTGTCCGTACACATGTGTATGTGTTCCTTCTACTGGAGCAAAATATTAATTCAAGTATTTCATGTAAAAATATTGACTGCAAAGGGAATTATTAGCTAAGATTTCTTTTTTTAATCATAACTATTTCAGTTCAGTAAATATGACTATTAACCTATTGGAAGATATATTCAATATAGCAGTAGGTTTTGATGTTCCATAACAGACAAGAGCCTGGAAGCACTAAGGCTCCAGTGTCTATGATGTGACCAGGATAATCTAAATTGAGACAATGATTAAAATGTTTTGTCAGGGAACAGTTTTTTCGGGGAATCTTGGATGAACTGCTGTGAAGTCATCAGTGAACTACTAAATGATGCACACACCCATACATGCATACACCCATACATACATACATGCATACATACATACATACACCCATACATACATACACCCATACATACATACATTGAAAATGAAGGTGAGTCTGACTCATGCCATGGTATTTTCAATCACATCATATGGTTGTGAAAGCTGGACATTGAACAAGGGAGACAGGAGAAGAATTGATGCTTTGGAATTATGGTGCTGGAGATGTCTATTGAATACCATGGACTGCCAAAAAAACCAACAGATCTGTCCTAGAAGTGCAACCAGAGTGCTCCTTGGAAGCAAGAATGGCCAGACTGTGTCTTACATATTTTGGACATGTAGTCAGGAGATCAATGCCTGGAGAAAGACATCATGTTTGGGAGAGTGGCAGGCCAACGAAAGAAAGGAAAACCTTCCACCAGATGGATTGACACAGTGTCTGCAACAATGGCCTTAAATATAAATAAGATCATGTGCCTGGCACCGAATCGGTAAGTGTTTCGATCTCCTGTACATAGGGTTGCTATGAGTTAGACTCGACTCAACGGCACCTAACAACAGCACCCATACAACCAGATGATACCATTTTTAAGATAGCTAATTCCAGCTCTAGGACAGCAAATCTACCAAATAAACCTGGGACATCTTGTATCTGAATGTAAGGAAGTTATCAAAGACTGCTGGGGGTCATATCAAAGTGATATAAAAGTCAATTTCTGCTGGGGCTTCCTCTGGCCACATATCCAGCACCGTAATACTTATATAATACTAATATATACATTATACATTAGTATTGTATATAAAATAAAATTTTTTACTTATTTCATATATATATAATTTATTTATTTATTGGCATTTTAAGACAAGGTCTTGCTATGTAGTCTTCCTCCTGCCTCCACCTCCCTAGTGCTGGGATTACCAGTATGCACCACCACACCTGTTTTAGGATTTGTTTCTACCTAAGTAATAATATACTCAAGGTTTCTAGAATAGCATCCTTTAAAATTATAAATTATGGTCGGGCCTGGTGGTGAATACATGTAATCCCAGTACTCAAGGGGTAGAAACAGGAGGATAGATGTGAGTTTGAGGCCAGACTGGACTACTTAGTGAGACTTTGTCTCAGAAAAACCAAAATAAGCAAATAAATGTTACATATATGTTATGGGCTGGGATTTAACTCAGTTGGTAAAGCACTGCTGTGCAGTCTCTGAGGTCTCAAGTTCGATTCCCAGTGCTGCAAAAGTGGAAGAAGATGTGGCAATCCATTCCTGAGGCAATCCCGAAATAGCCACTGAAAACTTCTGAGGGCACTAAGTCAGACATGACTCGACAGCACCTAACAACAACAACAACATATATGTTATGGTTTTCTCTATGTTAAACTTGAAGTTTTTCTGTTAATTATAAATTATTAGCGTCCTAGTATACTAGAGAGAACACAAGCATTGGAACAAGACAATCCAGATTTGAATGCTGCTTTATTGATTATTAGCTTTGTCATTTTGATCCATTTTGATCCTTGTCTCAGCCTCTGTCCATTTCTCAAACCTACCACCATCTTCTTCACAAATATTTTGTTAGAGTTAACAAAAATGATGTGTACACAATGAGCAGGCTACCTGGCACAAAATGAGAGCATTGTACAGATATTATCAGTTCCCTTCCCTCACAATCTTCTGTCAACCAAGCTTAGTGGCTTAGATAGTACAAACCTGTAATCCCAGCAACACAGGAGGTTGAGGCAGTCACAAGTTTGAGGCCAGCCTGGGCAACACAGCAAGACCCTCACCTCAAAAGCAAAACAAAAAGCAAAAGAAAAATCTTAGTGTCTTAACACATGATTTTGTATTTCTTACATCTCTGTGGGTTGTCTGAGTAGTTCTGCCTCATATGATCAGTTAGGGTGCTAAGACTGCAGAAGATCCAAAATGATCTCACTTACTTGGCTGGCATTTGGCATTTCTCAACTAAGGTTATTTGTTAAGACATGTCAGTTTTTCCTTACATTTCCTCGGTCATCCCACAGCATAGTGGATGCGCTCAAAGAGGAAGCATTTCAGGAACAACAAAAAGTGGAAGCTGCCAATTAGGGTGAAGAACCAGGAGACCTAGACCATCACTTTGTCCATATTCTTTTGGCCAAAGTTAGCCAGATTCAAGGAAAGAGAAATAAGTACCATCTCTTGATGAGAAGAGTAGGAAGTATATTCAAGTAGGAGAAATACTTGGGGTTAGGGGTAATCTTCAGAGACTAGCTATTTATAGTCTACCGTCTGGCCCCAACATTTCACATCCCTCCCATGTAAAAACTATAACCATCCCTTCTCAAACCCTTACAAGTCTCATACTATTATGGCACCAACTCAAATTCCAGAATCTTGTCATCTAAATAAGATTTAGGAGCAGATGAGCCTGTTCGGGCATGGTCTCCCTGCTGCGATACCTTTATTGAAAAGACTTGTGATCTAAAAAGACTAATTATCCAAGGGCATCCAAAATACAGTGGTGAAAAAGGGACAAGGTAACCACAACAGACACTTCCATTCAAAAAAGGAAATGTAGGGGGAGTGGGGCATACTGCTATAGGCACCATAAGCCCAGCATTTGGGAGACCAAAGCAGGAGGATCTGTGAGTCCAAGGCCATCCTGGGCTACATAGTGAGACCTTATTTTAAAAAAAAAAGTGATTGGGGTAATGGGAGGGATATAGCAGAAATCAGACCATGGTAATTCTGTAATTCAGCTGATACATGCTATCATTTCCCCCAACCCTGAGATCATAGGAAGAGCCTTGATTAAGGCCCAGTTCTACTTACTGAGAGTAATTTTCCCAGATTCTCTCCATCATTGGCTCTGCCTTCGGAATCATTCTTCTGGTTCTTAAGAAATGGCCCATTTTTGCAACTAAGTAGTTTTCTCAGCTTGCTTCTTGACCAGAGGGCATGGGGAAGCATCTTTGGTTTTTGAACTGTCTCTCTTCCTTCAGTCCATGTTTGTTTAGTGAGGAGAATCAAAGAAGTCCTATTGTCTAGTTGGTAGTAATATGGACTTGATCTTTGTCTGCAAAATCCTAGCTTGGACTCCATGTTGGTATTTTATCAAATACAACTAAAACAAACCAATTGGTACTTGCGAAGTTTCTGCCAGGAAATCTCAGCCACATTCGCAAATTCATTAGACAGGGGGAGGACCTTCACCAGAACCTAGCCTTGGTGGCACTCTGATCTCAGATTTCCAGCTTTCAAAATTGTGAAATATAAAGTTTGGTTGTTAATAGGCCACCCTGTCTCTGGTATTCTGTAATAGCGGCCCAAACTGACAGAGACAGATCTGCAACACATACATGCTTCTTTACTCCCATGTCTAGTGCTTCAGTGCCCCTCCAGCAAGATAATCTGGACTTCTTCATAATGTAGGGATCTAAGGCACAGGAAGTAGAGCAGCCAGTTTTCATAAGGCTTGAACTTGCAAGTTTGAGAAGAACACTTCTGCTGTATGCTCTTGGGCAAAGCAAGCAACAAAAACAGCTCAAATCACAGGGGTGGAAGGCTGAGGATGCAGTCAATGGGAGTGTGCTTGCTTAGCATGTGTAAGGCCCTGGGTTTGATTCCCAGAACAAGAGAGAGAGAGAGAGAGAGAGAGAGGGAGAAATCTTTCTCCACTTCTAAATCTGAGAGGCCACATGTACTCTCAGGAAGGGGAGGAATTTGAGGGGGCCAATTTTGGAGACTAGCTGTTACAACAGTTAAGTATGGCACTCCCTTCTTTAGGATAAATTGGAGGAAAAGTAAGTTCTGATTGCTTTGTTCTTGTGTCTCAGGATACTCCCTTGAGTGATGTTGATGTCTGCCATGGTTTGAGTGTGTTCCCAAAGGCTCATGTGCTGGAAGCTCAGTCCTCAGTGTAATGGTTTTGAGGTGGTGGAAACTCTAAGAGATGAGGCCTAAGGGGTTAGGTCATTGGATGTTGCCCTCAGAAGAGATGAATGTTCTCTTGGAATCCTGGTTAGTTCTCAAGAGAGTGGATTCTCTTTTAATTTTAATTTTATTTTATTTTATTGATTGATTGATTGATTGATTGATTGATTGATTGCAGTACCTAGGGGTTGAACCCAGGGGCTTTGTGCATGCTTTGGAAGTGCTCTACCACTGGGCTGCACCTCTAGCCCATTATTTATTTTTTATCTTAAGACAAGGTCTCCCTAAATTACCCAGTCTGCCTCTAACCTCAAATTTGGGATCCTCCTGCCCTGGCCTCCCGAGTCACTGGTATTAAAAATCGGTGTCTCACCATGCCTAGCTAGTCCCCTTCTACACGTGGATATTTTCCTTCCTTCTTCTCTGCTATGTTGTGATGCACCAGAGGCTGAACAGAGGTGACCTAATCTTAGATATTCAGCCATCAAAACTGTGAGCTAAATAAACCGCTCTTCCTCATTAAGTATCGGTTTCAGGTTTTTTGTTTTTTGGTTTTTTTTTTTTATGTTGTTTGGTGTCATTGAGTTGAGCCTGACTCATAGAGACCCTCATAGGGTTTTCAGTGGCTGATTGTTCTGGGATTGCTTTGGGAGTGAATCGCCACATCCTTCTCCCATTTTTGTGTTGCTAGGGATCAAACCCTGGTCCTCAGAAAATACAGAGCAGCACTGAACCAACTGAGCTAAATGCCAAACCCATTTTTTTTTTTTTTTTACAGCAACAGAAAATGGACTAAGACAATGTCCAACTAGACCAAGCACTGCTGGTGTCAACTTCAAACCCAATTTCAGTTTATAAGGGAATGTTAGGCTCTGTTGTTGTTGTTAGGTGCCGTTGAGTCGGTATCCGACTCATAGCGACCCTCTGTACAACAGGGGAAACACTATTGTCAGTGCTTCTCTGCGATTCATAGGGTTTTCAATGGCAGATTGATTTTTGGGAGGGAGTTGCCAGGTCCTTCTCCCAAGCCCACAGCTTCTGGTGTTCCCAAGCGGTCTCCCATCCAGGTACTGACCAGGCCCCACCCTGCTTAGCTTCCGAGATCTGACGGGATCGGATGCCACAGGGCTACGGCTGCAGGCTGTTAGGCTCTAGATATCATAAAATTGAAGTTTCTCTTCCTTTTTCTCTTTCCTTCATTCTTTTTTAAAAAGAGAATATGAATGTATTTAACTTGTCTTACTAAAAAGAAAATCTTAATTCTAAGCCAAATTGGTATCTCCTTTGCCTCATTAACCACTTTGCTTGAATTATAAAATCTTGCCTCAACCAACTGCCATTTTGCTTACCCCTGCCCCCAAGCAGTATATGAGAGGTTGTTTCAAGTAGTATAGTACTTATTATCCATTGGTCCCATTCCTAACTCACTTATACACTATATGTCCAAATTCAACTTTAAGGATTTAGCCTGTGTGGTAATACTTTTTAAAGTATGGATAAAGATATTGTTAATGTATATGGAAATCTTAAATTCAAACAAAAAAGAAGTATGACCAACAGATTAAAAGTTAAGCTTGACTTCATTTTTAAAAATCTTAAGCCAGGTAACTTAATAGTTTATAGATGATGAACATGGATAACAAAACAAAATAAACTGGCCATAGAGGCATTAAATTATGGCAAGTGTTTTATTTCTATATAACATAAAGATTCATCTTTAGTAGCTCTATTCCTTTTATTCTTATTGAGATATAATTCACATACCATAAAATTCACCCTTTTAAACCAGGTGCCATGGCACATACCTGTAATTCCAGTGACTCAGGAGGCTGAGGCAGGAGAATCACAAGCTGAAATCCAAAGCAGCCTGTATAACCTAGCAAGACCATGTATCAAAATAAACAGTAAAAAACTAGCTGAGGATACAGCTCAAGGTAGATTGCCTACAAAAGCATGCATGAGGCTCTGGGTTCAACTCCCCAGGAAAGCAAAAAAATAAAAAATAAATTTGCCCTCTTAAGGTATACAACTCAGTGGGTTTTTTTGTTGTTGTTGTTCTGTTTTTGTTTTTTAGCATATGCACAATGTTGTACAATATTACCATTAATTCCAGAAAATTTTCACTGGGTGTGGTGGCACACACCTGTAATCCCAACATCTCTGGAAGCTGAGGCGGGAGTATTTCAAGTTTGAGGTCAAAGGCAGCCTAGGCAATTTAGTGAGAGCCTGCCTCAAAATAAAAAATTAAAAGGGGGTGTAGCTCAGTGATAGAGCACTTGCCTAGCATGTGCAATGCCCTGTGTTCAACCCCTTAATACTGTGAAAGAAAGAAAAAAAGGAAGAAAGAAGGAAGAAAAGAAGGAGGGAACTAAGGGAGAAAGATAAGAAGAAAATTTTCATTGCTCTCAAAAGAAACTCTGTAGCCATTAGCAATCATTCCCCATTCTTCTGCCACTCAACCCCCTGGAAACCATTAATCGACTTTTTGTCTATGTATTTGGCCATTCTGGACTTTTTATATAAGTGCAACCATATAATATGTAGATTTTTGTATCTGGCTTTTGTCAGTGTATTAGTCAGGCTTCTCCAGAAAACAGAACCAATAGGATGGATGCATATAGATGGAAGAGATTTATTATAAAGAACTACCTCACGTGATAATGGAGGCTAAGTCACATGGTCTGGCCTCTGCAATTTGGAGACCCAGAAAAACAGGTATTACAGTTCTGAAAACCAGAGGGCTGATAATATAATTCTCAACTGGCAGCAGAAGTCTAATATCCTACCCTAAGAACCCAGGCAGAGAGAATGAATTCTCCCTTCCTCCACCTTTTTGTTCTATATTTGGAAATAACATATTTTATATTTATTCATTCATTCATTGACAATTGGATTATGTTCCTCTTTTGGCTATTGTCATAATGACATGTTTATTTGCAGTTGTATTTAGTTTAAAATTCATATAGAATATTCTGCCTGCAGCCATAGCAGTGTAGGGTTCAATCCCATCAGATCTTGGAAGTTAAGCAGGGTTGGGGCCTGGTTAGTACTTGGATAGGAGACCATGTGGGAACACCAGACACTGTAGGCTTGGGAGAAGTACCTGGCAACCCACTCCCAAAAATCAACTGACCATTGAAAACCCTATGAATAAAAGAGAAGTGCTGACAATAGTGTTTCACCTCCTGTACGAAGGGTGAAGGGTCGAAGGGTCGCTATGTGTCAGACACCAACTTCATGGCACCCAACAACAACAGCAATAGAATATTCTAAATTAAGTGAATTTTTTTGCTTTTAGCAGGTTTTTTTTTTTTCCCCTACAGTTTTTGCTTTAAGACTGTGGGCAATTTTAGGGGAAAAAAACATCTGTCCAAAACAAAACTGATTTCTGGAGGAAGAAATTGGGGCAATATGAATACTTACATAAAGTGTAGTGTGAAGTTAGAAATTACCGGTCCATTTTACTAATCAAACTCATAACCCCAAGATGATGACAAGAACATAAAAGAGAATTCAAGCTGTTTTTCAGGGGAAGGGGGAATTTATATAACAAAACTTAAATAAAAGTTCTCTCTTTTCAAGATTTATAGGAAGTACAAGCCAAATAAAAATCCCCTTATTATGAAGATTTGGGCAAAGCATTCTTTTCTAGCTAGTTATTTAACATAGCAAGAGGTAGAGTGCTCACCTTCCCTGTCCTGTTTCTTATTCTGAGCGTGTTTTTGTTTTTAGGTATAATTAGTGGTCCCCAGATGTATTTGCTTTTCAGAGCCCTATCTTCTTATTTTCTTCTCCTTTAGGGAACAGAGATTTCTGATATTTCCCAAAGCCCAGAAAAAGCCCAAACAATAGAGGCACATTGACTGAGTTTTTAGGAAATGTTTCCTTTAGACATAATACAAATAAATCTCTCCTGTGTAATCTCAACACACATCTCCTCTCATTTAACACTGACTTGAACACCTTGTCACCACCGGAAACTGCTCTTCTGAAATTCTTCATCAGAAATATTATTTTTTTAACCATCGCTTCCTATTCTATGTGTCCTCCTTGTCATTAAAACTGCTCTTCAGGCTTATCCCTACCCCAGTTTTCAGTCTTCTAGCCCCCTCCCACAGTGTTGGCAGCCATAGCACCCTGGCATCTGATCCCACCTGATCACAGAAGCTAAGTAGGGCCAGCCTGGTTGGTCCTTGGATAGGAGACTGCCAGGGAATACCAGGTACTGCAAGCTAGGCAGTAAGACCTAGCAACACACTCCCGAAACAATCTGCTACCGAAAATCCTATAAATAGCAGAGAAGCACTGACAATAGTGCTGGTACGGCACAGTGTCGAGGAGTGTTTCACTCTGTTGTACATAGGATTACTATGAGTCGGACCTGACTGGATGGCACCTAACAACAACAACAAAGCCCCCTCCTAGCTCCTTTCCTTCTTCTCATCCCTGGTCCCAAGTGGTTAGCCGCCTTCTCATTTTCTTACCCTTAACTCCCTCAGCCTAGAACTTTGGCTTCCTCAATCCTGTTAGTGTCCAAATGAAAACTCACCCTCCTCTGGCCTCTTCACACACTTACCAGAACCCTACCTCTACTGGGGTTTCAAGATGGCTCAGAAATTATTTTCTTACCTTTCTATCCAGAGCGGCTACTCCAAACCTTCACTATTCTCCACAAGACTTTATCCGCCAGTTCCTCAAAAGTAAAAATGGTATCTTGTAGTAGGCCAACAATTTGATGTGGTCTGAATATATTTGGGTCATACAAATGTTCTTTCAAAAAGTTTCTTTTAACTTTTAAAGATTCCTACCATGTATAATTAGTTACATTTTTATAATTCTTAACTTTGAGCTTCTCAGATATTACTTAGAGTATTTATGTTTCCAAGAGTATTTTTAAGCATAGTGGTTAAGTATATAGAAGAATTTTATATAAGAAAACAGGTAGCTGTATAGTGTAACTTTTTAAAAAAGACATCCCAAGGACTGGAGGTATAACTTAGTGGTAGAGCACTTGCCTAGCATGCACAAGGACTTGCATTTAATCTGTGACACTGCAAAAAAATAAAACTAAAGAAGCCCCAAAACAAAGACTTATAACCTTTGCCAGGCCAACTGGAATTCTTACAAGATTGCAAAGAGTATCTTCCTTTAAAGATAGCACTTTCTGCAGTAATGATGGAGACAGAAGCTGGCTGCATGCTATCTAAGGTCAGAGAAGAGAAAGAAGCAGTGACAAATATCTGTAGCCTCACTCATTAGAGCTGGAAACAGGATCACAGGTAGATGAACAAAGGAGACTACAGGAAGATCAACTCTATCATGATGAAGGCATAGGGAGAACTGGGCACTTGCTATACAGTTTGTGGCTAGAGTCATCACGGTAAAGCTTTGCTTCAGGCAGTTTTTAGGGCAATTGTATGGCTATTCAGCTTTCTTGTGACTCAGTTCTTACATTTTAAAGGAAATGAAATTTGGTATACACTTCATCTGTGGAATTTAACAGGTGAAATTATATTTTGGAGGTAGAAGATAACACCTACAAAAATCTAGTCTGTAGAAACAAAGGATATCCCAGAGAATTATGGAGGAAGAGTTGTCACAGATAACATTCTATGGAGACTCTATGGCATCATCTTCTCTGCAAAATACTCTGCAGCAATAAAGGAAGATGGCCCCAATCCTTGGCCCGTGACTTCCTCAATACTGCTTAAGTTCCTGTCCTTTTTAAGTGTCTAGCCAGTTTCAGTCTAGATCCAATCTATTCCAGTTTGCACTAGCTCTGGTTCCTTGTCTCTGTCTGACTTCACCTCATCCATCTTCCACCCCATATAATTTGTAATATTGCATGAGTGTAGAGAACAGTTACTTTAGCCATAGGAAGAGGTCATGGTCCAAGAACTGGGACAGCATCCCTTTGTTACCTGGGGGCTTTTTTCACAACCATGGAAATTAGATTACAGGACAGTGCTCCTTCCTTTGTGGCAATCCATCTCAGATTCCTCCCATTGTCTCTTGTTCTCACTCACCATGGAAAGATCACTTATCCCAGGTGTTAGCAATTCCCAATTTAACCCCTAAATGCCAGAGGATTCATAGCTACATTTTACATGGCAGGGAGAGAAGGCTATATGGGGCAAAGTAAACAAACTGGTACTACCCACCAACCCTCATGGGAACTTATGTTTGCACATTCTCCCATCCTGTTGGTAATCTGTATTTTGCCTGTGGAAAAGACTCTGCCTCCAACTTGGATTTAAATTTGCTGCATTTGCTTTCTGATCTGTTGTCTTTGGCGGAACCACAGCCAAGATGCAGATTGTTTTTAAAAAAAAAGCCTTTACAGGGAAGACCACCAAAGTCAAGGTTGAACACTCGGGTACCATAGAAAATGTAAAGGCCAAGATCCAGGATAAGGAAGGAATTTCTGCTGATCAGCAAAGACTCATCTTTGCTGGTAGGCAACTTGAAAAGACACACATTGTCTGACTACAGCATTCAAAAGGAGTCCACCCTTCATCTTGTGTTGAGGCTTTGTGGTAATGCTAAGAAAAGGAAGAAGCCTTGTACCACTCTCAAGAAGGGCATAAAAGAAAGGAAGATAAGTTGTCTGTCATGAAATGCTATAAGGTGTATTAAATGGCAATATTAGTCACCTTTGCAGAGAGGGCCCTTCAGGTAAACGTGGTGCTAGTTTTGATGGCCAGCCACTTTGACAGACATTATTGTGCCAAGTGTTGTCTGACTTACTGCCTCAACAAACCAGAAGACAAGTAATTATGTACAAGCTAATAAAAGACATGAGCTAAAAATTAACTAAACATGTGAGTAAATTTTGTGTATTCCACTCTTCTGTCCTACTAAACACCATAACAGCTGCCCTGCCCTGTGTTGCTGGTGATTAGGAACAGCACACAATCTCACACCTGCCCTACTCGTTTGTTACTATAATATTCGAATGAGGTGACATATATGAAAGCTCTCTGTACACTTGTAATTTGCTATGCAAATATTAATAGTCATTTTTATTTTTATTGTTATAACATTTTGGATACACTGGATATATTTGTATCTTCACTTTCTTATTAGTGCAAGAAATTATTGACCTTGGAGATACAGAAGTAAATAAATATATGTTATAATGATAGCTACTATTTCTTTACTGTTGTTGTTCTCAGGTGCCATCAAGTCAGTGTCCGACTCATAGCCATCCTACGTACAACAGGTGGAACAGTATTGTTACTGCTTCTCTGCTGTTCATAGGTTTTCAATGACTGCTTTTTGGAAGCGGGTTGCCGGGTACTTCTTCCAAGCCTACAGCACCTGATGTTACCAGGTGGTCTCCAATGCAAGTGCTAACCAGGCCCGACCCTGCTTAGCTTCCAAGATCTGATGAAATCAGAAGCCACAGTGGTATGGCTGCAAGCATTCTTCACTATTACTTTGTAGAAAAAGAAATCATAAATCATTTACATAATTTATCTCATTTAATTCTCACAAAAGCCATATGAGGTAGCTATTACTTCTATTTACATTAAGGAACTTGCAGTTCCAGTGTGACCCATGATCTCAGTACCTTTTATTATTTTAATTGACAGGTAATTGTGTATTTATATGGGATAAAATTAATGTTTTAATCTATGTGTACACTTGTGGAAAGAATTGGTCAAGCTAAATAACATGTCCATCACCTTATCATCTTCCCCTTTTTTGTAGTGATGATATTAAATAAAAATCAATTCTTTTTGCAATTTTGAAATATGTAATATGGGGCCGACAGTGTGGCGGTTGAGCTCCTGCCTAGCATGCATGGCCATGAGTTCAATTCCCAGCACCACAAAAAGAAAAACAGAAAGGAAAGAGGGAAGGAAGGAAGGAAGGAAGGAAAGAAGGAAGGAAGGAAGGAAAGAAGGAAGGAAAAGAAAGAAAGAAGGAAGGAAAGAAAAGAAAGGAGAAAAAGAGAAGAGAAAAGCTCCTCTACACACACACACACACACACACACACACACACACACACACGACATTATTGTTAACTGCGGCCACTTGGTAGTACCATAGATCACCAGAATTTATTCATCTAGTCTAACTAAACTTTGTATCCTTTTGTCAACAGTTTCCTTTCTCCATTAATCTCCCTCTACTTCAATTCCTGAACCAACTTTCTACTGTTTCAATGAGATGGGCATTTTTAGAGTCCACATTGTCATCAGGACATCAAACCTGTGAAAAAATGGTTCAAGTTTGAGTGTGCATTTCAATATGTTAAAATTTAGAGGGCTCAGGTTCCATTCACGTTTGAGTTTAAATCCTATGTGTAGATATGGTTTCGGTATAAAGTGTCCCTCAAAAAGGCTCATGTGTTGAAAGCCTGGTCCCCAGCTATTGAGAGGTGATTGGATGATGAGAACACTAACCTCATCAATGGATGAATCCATTGATTAATTTATACCTGAATGGGCTATTAGGAAGTGGTTTCTAGATGAAGGAAGGAAGTCACTAGGGGTGTGCCATGAGGTAATATCTTGTTACCAGCCCTTCCTCTTTCTCTCTCTCTCTCTCTCTCTCTCTCTCTCTCTCTCTCTCTCTCCCTCCCTCCCTCTCTCTCTCTCTCTCTCTCTCTCTCTCTCTCTCTCTCTCTCTCTCTC
>VMDO01019641.1:9352-39303 GCA_007922755.1 Pedetes capensis
TTTTGTGATACTGAGGGTTGAACCCAGGGCCTTGTGCTTGCATGCTTTGCAAGTGCTGGACCACTGAGCTGCACCTTCAGTCCTTTTTTTTTTTTTTAACTTTCTTTTTGAGACAGGGTCTTGCTAAGTTATGCAGACTGCCTCTGGTCTCAAACTTGTAATCCTCCTGCATCTGCCTCCCAAGTCCCTGGGATGACAGGCGTGCGCCGCTTCACCTGGCGATCTTTGGAATTTCTAACCATAATCGAACTAGCGTGCATGTTTACGATGCAGTGCTTCAGTACCAAGACAGTAATCTGATGGAGCCTGGCCCAGATGGGCAGGTTCTCAGATAGAAATCAGTAGGAGTTAAACCTTGGGATTGGATCAGAAGAAGAAAGCCCAGGAGCTGGAGGTATGGCATGAAAAGAACAGCCCCAGGCAACACTTGTTGTGCTTGTTGGTCTTGGCAGATGTGTGGTTACCTCTGGTATCTCGCAGCACCCTGTGAGTGGAGGCTCGTTGACAGGCTCAGCGATGGAGGCATAGACAGACGGGATCTAATCAGGTGACGTGAGGATGGTGGAGGTGCTTCTCTGCCGTGTGAATACTTTAAGGAGGGAGAAGGACAGGTGGATGAGCTCCTGGGACACCATGTCAAGCCTTCATGTCGATGATTAGATAAGAACGATTTCCTCAGGAAAAGCAAGAGCCGTCTCACAGAACGGAGCCATTTTTTCACGAACGTCACAAGTTGCTGGAAGAAAGATATAAAGGAGATGGTCTCAAAGTAATCTGTCGCTCACACCCAGGTTTGTCATCTCTCTCTCTGGGCGCTGGGAATATTAGTAGGGATGGAAGAATCAATCCCAATCCCACCTCATCCCCCTGGTACTCAAATATTGAAGGACTGAAGGTGACCATTTGTTAGCTGGGTGCGCTGGCTCTCACCTGTAATCCAAGTGACTTGGGAGGGAGGTGGAGGCAGGGGGATTGGGAATTCAAGACCAGAGGCAGCCTCTTAGCGAGACCCTGAGCCAAAATAAAAAAGTAACACAATGAGCTGGGAGTGCAGCTCAGTGGTAGAGCACTTCCAAAGAATGGAAGCTCGAGGTCCTAGGTTCAACCCACAGTAGCACAAATAAACAGACAAATAAACAAATAAACAAGCTCATGTGTTAGTGGTTATGATTTTTGCTGTCAGGGTGAATGGAGGGAAAGAGGGACAGTAGCCCCAAGTTTGTGAGCTACAGAGGATTTCTTACGCTTTCTCTAGCCCAATGGCAGATCTAACTCCTAAGGTAAAATTAACCAAATTCCAGAAAAAAAGCATTTGACCAGGTTTATAGTATTAGGATGGCGTGCTGGTGCATTCAAAGCTTACTGCATCATTTCACCTTTGTATTGGTCTGACAATCGATGGATCTGGAGGCCCAGAAGCCAGATGTTAACTAAGCTAACCAAATTCTCCCCTTCCTCTCTGATTTGTTTTTCTAGCTATTTTTCTGTGCATTTCCATAGCTTTCTTGCACATGTCAATGCCTGCCAATATCACACTCATATCCAGGACATCTCTTTAATATTCCTTCAGTGACTATGAAATGTGATTTAAAAATACATTTTAAATATTTTCAAGCTGCTTACCAGTTAGCGGTGTTTTTAATGTCCTATTTATCTAATACAGTTGCTTGTGCTGTTTTTATAATCAGATAAGGGTCATTAAACCATTTTTGAGATTAAATAGCACAAAGCCTTTTTTTTTTTCCTGTTTATGTGCCCCATTAATATCGGAGCCTCTGCTTCCTATGGCTTAATGTTTCCATTTCAGAATATCATTTATGTTCCTATGGGAAGCCTCTATTATCTAATTGTGAGGATTGTCTCTATTACCTTCTAGCATCATCTTTGCAAATATTGGCCTGCAGATTTCTTTGAGCTGACAGATTTTTAACCTTGGGCATTTCTTAGGACAGCATTGAACCCGCTGTTATTTACGCTTACATGTTCAATTTTTTTATACTTGCTATTTTGTTTTCTCTAACATTAACAGGTGCCTAACTGCAAATGCTTAGCTTCTTGTTTTGGCACATCTGTTATCTGGGACATTCATGAAAGAAGAGTTAGTGAAACTTTTCATGACTGTAAGTATTTTGAAACAATGCAGAGTCAAAAAGAAAGGGAGGGAGAGGGAGAAAATGGGGGTGGAGAAAAGGAGTGAGAATGAGCAAGAGACAAATAGACAGAAAACCTGCAAGGGAGTGATAAAGAAAGTTAAATCTTGTGCCTCTGAAATAGTCTTCCTTTTGATTGGCAATCACTCAAACTCCACAGTTCCTTTTGGAAAAAATCAGCTGACTTCTGGTACCCCAAATTACGTACAACACAGTAGCCCAAAGTCCCTTCCTTGACCCTATATTTTGAAATTTCTAGAAAGCATTTATCACTAATATTTTCTTCTCTTATTAAGGTCCCTCCAGCCCTACCACTGTGCTCTCCGATCCCATCAGATCTCAGAAGCTAAGCAGGGTCAGGCCTGGTTAGTCCTTGGATGGGAGACCGCCTGGGAACACCAGGTGCTATAGGCTTGGGAGAAGGACCCGGCAACCCACTCCCAAAAATCAATCTGCCATTGAAAACCCTACGAATAGCAGGGAAGCACTGACAATTGTGTTTCTCCTGTTGTACATCAGGTTACTGTGAGTTGGATACTGACTGGATGGCTTCTAACAACAGGAGCAATATTAAGGTAAATACATCCATGTCTGGAACTTACGTGCCCTCTAAGTTCTAACTATTATCTGAAACACAAAATCATTATAAATTTTATACATCACTTTCAATGCTGGGAGAGATCCTTTCATGCTGAGATTAGGTGCTGCTTGCTCTGTCTTTCAATCAGCAGAAGAAAGATGGCTTCCTGCCCATGGCGCCTCCCCCACAGGTGGGCGTGGCCTCCTTACTTGGCTCTGTTGACTTGGACGGATCAGTTCTCCAGGCTGATCCCCTCCATCAGTGACCAGGGAACCCACTGCCTCTTCCTGTGCCACCGACACTTGCCCGCTCCTGACCCCAGCACCATCAACAATTCAAACCTCTTGCTGTTAGGCCTCTGGATAAAGGGGTGTTAGCTGTGTCTTCCTAGAAAGAGAATGATTCATATCAAAGGTAGCTGAAAATGCAAACGTACCGATACCCACTCTGGATTTGGATTCATGAGCCCTGGGTCAACCCCTGCTCTCTCATTTAATAGTCGTTGTTAGGTGCCCTCAAGTTGCATCCAACTCACAGTGACCTGATGTACAGCAGAATGAAACACTCCCTGATTCTGTGCCAGGCACATGATCTTATTTATGTTTAGGCCCACTAGAGAGGTTGCCTAATCCCTCCAAACCCCAGTGCTGTTTCTTAACAATAGTGATCGATATCCCCTCCTTCTTAGGGCTGTTATGAAGATTAAAATAGACACATGTACAGAAAGGGGGCTTTTACAGTGTAAAATACCACATGGAGTTTGGAGGGCATCAGACTTAACTACCAGGAGTTATGCGTGGAAGTGTCAGTACCTTAGTGGAGCTTATTATGATATATTGTGGGCTGGTCTGTGTTGCAAGAGCTTTATTATGTTAGACTCCAGTTCATTGTCCCAATTCCTGCATGGTGGGTACGACAAATAGCACTGTTTCATGGGGTGGAAAACTGAGGGACTCAGGAAATGGCTGTAGCGTCCCATTGCTATGAATGAGCTGATATTTGACTCCCAAGACCACACTCATAACCACTAAACCTTGCTGCCTCATGAATAACAAAATAATATTTATTTAAAATATAGTATGATATATAATATATGTATTATATAATTATATATTATATATATAATTATATAGCATATAATTATATAATTATATATTATATAATATATAATATATATTATGTTATGTATCATAAATATTATATTTACTATACTATATATTACATACAATATATACATTATATAATTATATAATTATATATTATATAATATATAATAAATATATATTATATTATGTATTATAAATATTATATTTACTATACTATATATTACATAGTATGCATATACAATATAATATTATATACTATATAATATACTATATTATATATTGTTGTTGTTGTTGTTGTTGTTAGGTGCCGTCGAGTCGCTATCCGACTCATAGCGACCCTCTGTACAACAGGGGAAACACTATTGTCAGTGCTTCTCTGCTGTTCATAGGGTTTTCAATGGCAGATTGATTTTTGGGAGGGGGTTGCCAGGTCTTTCTCCCAATATTATATATAGTATATATAATATGTAATATAACATTATATTATATATTATAATATATTATAATGTGACATTCATAATACTAATAATAATTATCACAGCAAAGCCCTGTGTATATCTTCTTTATGAGCCAGGAGGTTGGACTTATATCTGATTTTCCTCCCTTCTTTATTCATGAACCCAGCTCCTGGACACGTTTTTGTGAAAGTAAGGGAATGAGCTGGTGTGTGGAAATTTAAAACACACATCCTGATACAGTAGGCCAACCATCTTATTCCCTCCCCTGGTGACTACATTGTTAAAAACAGCTGACTTTAAAGAGCAATATAATATTTTCATTTGATATGAAATATTGATGATTTGAAACCCTGTGTTCAAGGAAATTATTTGTCACATCTGTGTGTACAGTATATTCTGCTACCTGCTTTGCTTTGTTGGTGTTGTGAGGTGCCGTCAAGTCGTGTCCGACTCATAGCGACCCTCACAGGGTTTTCAATGGCTGACTGTTTCGGGATTGCCTCAGGAGTGGATTGTCAGGCCCTTCTCCCATTTTTGTGGTGCTGGGGATTGAACTCGGGGCATCAGAGACTGCAGTGCAGCGCTCTACCCACTGAGCTAAATCCCAGCACTCCCTGGCTTTAGATCCTCTCAAAATGGAAGGACCCTGGTGGATAATGTATGGAGGAGTGTGTGTGTGTGTGTGTGTGTGTGTGTGTGTGTGTGTGTGTGAGAGAGAGAGAGAGAGAGAGAGAGACAGAGAGGGAAAGAGAAAGAGAGAGAGGCTTGTTGGCATCACACTTCTTTCTTTCCTTTTCTTATTAGAGATGAATGTTAGGGAGATAGGGCACCGTTTGTGTTGCTGGAGAGGACACGGTCACATTTCTACTTCTCTGCCTGCCAGAAGTCCTGCTTCAGCCAAATTGCTATATTGCTTGCAGGTTGTAGAGCCTGTGATCTCGATCTCTCTCTCTCTCTCTCTCTCTCTCTCCTCTCTCTCTGTCTCTTTATCTCTTTCTCTCTCTCCCTCTTTCTTTCCCTCTTTCTCTCTATCTCTCCCCCTCCCTCCCTCCTCTCTTCCTCTCTCCCGCTCTCTCCCTCCCTCCTTCTCTCTTTCTCTCTCATCTCTGATCTATGCTCTTCCCTTCCATTTACATTTTCACTCAATTATTTACATTTGTCTTTGTTAGCAAATTAATGTTTAATCCCCAGATTTACTGAATTCTTGGCATTCTCATCCATAAGGATGTACAATTTAGGGCTGAAATGGCTGGGCAATGTAGTCACTGTTTTTTCACCTTTTACCTATTTTTCAGGGGTTTTGAGATGTGCCCGTGGGCTTCTTTATGCCATTTTTGTTCTAAGCAATGGGAACACAGCAGCGAGCCAGAGCCCAACCGACTCTCCGCTTTATTACAGTTGCCTACTGGGGTGATGATTGTTGACACTAAGCAACACAGGATCATGCTATGAAGGTGGAGTAAAAATAACCTATGCTCTGGCCCTAATTTTCCATATTTTTTCTGTAATATAAAACTAGAAGAAGGCAGAGTCATCTTATGTGCTTGGGGTTTCCCATATTTTCTCTGTAATAAAAAATAGAAAAAAGGGAGAGTTATCCTATGTACTAGGGGTCAAGGTAAAGTTGCATCGCTCCATCACAATTCTCTATGATTTAGAATTAAGACCGAGGTAGGCACGTTCAGGTAGATCCAAAATTCCTTATCAAATATTGCAACTGACTAAGTGTAAATTTGATGCTTTCTAGTACATGAAAGAGGTAATCATGGACTAAAATGTGGCATAGGATATAAACAGTGTTTCTTTTATTATATAAGGAAATACAAAATATATGTTGAAAATGTTATATACTTCAAGAGTGTGCATGATATTGATGTGTTTGGCAAAAGGGTTTAAGAGGGATATTCAGTGCCCTCACCTGCAAAAATAAGCCTAACTAAACCTGAATTTAATGTTAAAGAATAAGCAGTGTAGAAACATGCCTCACTTATAATCAATTATCATTTTTTTATTGGGAAAAGTACACTCACCAGAAATATTTAAGAAACAAATAACTGTATGATAGGTAGTGGTGGCATTTGAACCGATACTTTCAAAATGATCGCAAGAAATTTGGTTGGCTTTGCACCAGGAAGCCAGACATAAGATCTGTCCCTCAGGAGCCCTGGCCCCAACTTGAATTTGTTTTCTTGACCCCCTTTCTCGTTGCCTCCAGGGCTTGGCGGTGCACAAAGATTCCCTTCCCACAGACCTGTGCCCACGCCGGCAGCCCTATCTCCATGCACAGTGCCTGCCCCCTGTCTCGCTGGATGAATGTGCCATTTGCAGGTAGCCGATTGAAAGGCAGGTCTGCGTGTCTACACAGACGTCTGGCCACGTTTTGAAAGGGGACCTCAAGTGCTGACAGAACGTCCTCCCCTTCCTGTGCAGCCCAGCAGCTTGGGAATCCCCTCAGGTGGCATCTTTTAAAGAAAGAAAGAAGTCCTATGTGAACCACAGCCAGGAAGACTTTGGCTTTGTGGCTTTGCGTGAAAAATAATGAGAGCGCCCCAGGGGAGCCTCCTCCTGTTCGGCTGCTCCCCTGCCTCAGATTCCCTGGCCACGGGCATTTGAATGGTGCAGCAGGAGAGGCTCCTGGGAGTTCAGGGCTTCGTGGCCCTGAAGAGAAGCCCAGGTTTGGCTCATAATAGAGCAGCCACCAGTGAGGACCCCTGAATGTTATCAGTCACCTCTCCCACGGGCACCTTGGAAGGGGACCGGGGACTTGGGGCAGGGAGCAAAGAAAAAAGATAAAGAGCAGAGAGACACTCATTCCAAACCACATGCATGGCAGCCATGGAGAGAGTGAATGTTCTTTCAAGAAGCAGGAGGTTGGAAAGGAGACAGCTACCGCAGATAGGCTCAGAACGGGTCATTTTGTCCCATCTGAAAGGGGAATTAAAGAGGGGATGGGGCTTAAATGGCTGGATCACATTACATGAAAGCTCTCCATGTCCTAGACCTGTCATAGCCACACACAGAAGAGAAACGCCCTCTGTCCAGTTCTGAGGCCAGGAGGTCACCCGTAAGTCACCCAGTCTCCTTCTTATTTTGTGCCTAACAGCAGCAGCTGAAGTGGTCAAAAGGCGGGATTTCTTCCTCTCTTATCCGGAAGAGGTGGGGCTAGGGCTTGTTTCAAATTCCTCTGTTTTGTCTCTCACATCAGAATTGTTGTTGTTAGGTGCCGTCGAGTCGGTATCCGACTCATAGCGACCCTCATAGGGTTTTCAATGGCTGACTGTTTCGGGATTGCCTTGGGAGTGGATTGCCAGGCCCTTCTCCCATTTTTGTGGTGCTGGGAATTGAACTCGGGACCTCAGAGACTGCAGCGCAGCGCTCTACCAACTGAGCTAAATCCCAGCCCCACATCAGGATTAGACACTGCATTTGACCCAATTATTATTATCATTTTAATTTGAGGAGGAAGAGTCAGGCACGTGGCCCGTCCTTGTAATCCCAGTGACTCAGGAGGCTGAGGAAGGAGGACGGAGAGTGTGAGGCCAGGGGCGGCCTATGCAACTTAGCGAGACCCTGTCTCAAAATAAAAAGTAAAAATGGGTCTGGGCCATCAGGTGAGGGGCAGAAGACTTGCCTAATGTGCACGAGGCCCTGGGTTCAACCCTTCAGTACTGCCAAAAAAAAAAAAAAAAAAAAAGGAAAAGAAAGAAGAGGAGGAGGAAGAAGAAGAAAAATTTTATTCAGTGTCCATTTAATGCTGGGTAGACATTATGTAACATTCTGGACATTAAAAAAAATAAGAATAAATAACCAGAAAACCACAGGTGATCGCCCAGCCCTTAGCTGCTGGCCCCATTGTAAGACCTGAATAAAGCTTTATTAGTGGAAAGGTGTCTATCAGAGGAGTAAACCCTACTGCAGACTTCCAAGAGCACTGGCCTCTCTGGCAAAGCCCAGGCAAGCATCCCAGAGGGGACCCCATCCATCTGGGGTCTCTAAGTGCGATTAGGGATCCAGGCCTCAGAAGACAGTAGAGAAATTCGTCTTAAATGGGAGCAGTCAGGAAATCAAAAGACACATGGCTCTAGGAAAAGCTGTGACAAAAGATCTCTTTAGAGTATTGAAAAGCAAAGGTGTCACATTGAAGACGAAGGTGCGTCTGACTCCTGCCATGGTATTTTCAGTCTCATCATATGGTTGTGAAAGCTGGACATTGAACAAGGGAGACAGGAGAAGAATTGATGCTTTTGAATTATGGTGCTGGAGACGTCTATTGAATATACCATGGACTGCCAAAAGAACCAACAGATCTGTTCTAGAAGAAGTACAACCAGAGTGCTCCTTGGAAGCAAGGATGGCCAGACTGTGTTTTACATATTTCAGACATGTAGTCAGGAGAGATCAATCCCTGGAGAAGGACATCATGTTTGGAAGAGTGGCAGGTCAACGCAAAAGAGGAAAACCCTCCACCAGATGGATTGACACAGTGTCTGCAGCAATGGGCTTAAACATAAATAAGGTCATGTGCCTGGCACAGAATCAGGGAGTGTTTCGATCTGCTGTACATAGGGTCACTGTTAGTTGGACTCGACTTGATGGCACCTAACAACAGCAAGCACAAGATAAGAGACATCAAGGTTCAAATATGTAGGGACCCCTGGGAAGTGGGCTACGAATAGAGCAGAGAAGGCAACCAAGTGGGGGGCTGGGGGACGGAGAAAGGCCTGGAAAGTGGGCGGGGCCAGGGAAGGCACGGACTCGGCACTTCCTCCCAATGCACATTTTAGAGAAGCGGGGCCTGGTGTTCGCAGGGCTGGACTATGGTTGAAGAAGTGAATGGGCAGGTGAAGGAGTAGATGGACAGACGGAATGATGACGAGGTGGCTCTTAGTCCATTTGTACAGACAAGGAGAGATCGATGAGGCCTTTTGACAGGACGGTGACACTGGATAAGTAGCTCTGCCGGGACAGGTTGTGGGCAGCAAGATGGAGGAGCCGGGGCCAGGCAGGTGGCAGAGATGGCGATGCAACGTCAGCTGATGGGTTTGTAAGGAGGACGTTGTCTGAAATGGCTCTGAGCGCGACAGCTAGATCTAAGGTAGAACTGCCTGGTGTCATTGGCTTTTTGGATATTGGGGGTACAGTGTTAGGGCTGACTGGCTGAGCAATGCAATTGACTGGCTGAGCAATGCAGAAAAGTGGCCCCTAAGAAACTGCAAAGCTTTCAGACAGGTTATTAGACAAGCACATGAAGAAGTCATAGAGGCCAGGTGCCACAGCACACGCCTGTCATCCCACCAGCTTGGGAGCCAGAGGCAGGAGGATCCCAGGTTTGAAACCAGTGGCAGTCTGAGTAACTTAGTGAGACCCTGTCTCAAAATGTAAAAAAATGGACTGGGGTTGCAGCTCAGTGGTCCAGCACTTGCAGAGCATGCAAGCGCAAGGCCCTGGGTTCAACCCCCAGTACTGAAAAAAAAAAAAAAAGAGGAAGTCATGCAGAAGGTGGGAGCTCAGGGTGTAGCTTCCGGGTGTAGCTTCTGGGTGTCCTTCAACCACAGAGGCCACCTGAGAAAAAAATTAGGTGGCATTTTGAAGCTCATGAAATGCATGGAGAGATGCAAAGAGGAGCTTAAAAGTCCATTGAGAAGGAAATTTCCAAGCAATAACCGTATGAGAGAGGGCTGGCAGGGGGACTGGCTGGTTCTGGTTCGTAATTGTACCTGGAGATGCCTTGAGAAATGTCAAGTGTTGGAGTTACTGAATGCAAATCCTTTTTCATTCCACTTACAGTGTTCCTGATGCCTGCACGCTGTCTATTGGTTGCTGACTGAGGGGGACTGTGCCCTTTAGCTTGGTAGAATTGGCATTTAAGTTACAAATACAATGGTTCAAGCCAGGTGGGGTGACACACACCTGCAACCCCTGTGACTCAGGAGGCTGAGGCAGAAGGATCGCAAGTTGGAGGCCAGAGGCAGCCTCTATAACATATTAAGACCCTGTCTCAAAATAAAAATTGGAAAAGAGGAGCTAAGGATGTAGCCCAGTGGTGGAGTGCTTGCCTAGCGCGCCCAGGGCCCTGCGTTCAACCCACGGGTATTGAAAATAAACAAACAAACCAAACAAAATAATAGCAACAAAAAACTAAGGAATTTGTGATGGTCTTTAAAAAGCTTTTCCAGTTTTTCTTTTCTTTTTCTTTTTTTTTTTTTTTTTTTTTTTTTTTTTTTTTTTTGTGGTACCGGGGGTGGAACCCAGGGCCTCGCGTTTGCATGTTCTGCAAGTGCTGGACTACTGAGCTGCACCCCCAGCCCATTTTTTTACTTTTTGAGACAGGGTCTCTCTAAGTTACGCAGACTGCCTCTGGTCTCGAACTTGCAATCCTCCTGCCTCTGCCTCCCCAGTCACTGGGATGACAGGCGTGCGCCACCGCGCCCGGCTCATTTATTCTTTTATGCTAGGATTACCAGTATTGACCAGAAACAGTGAGTATTTTGTTCTTTACCCTAACTTTTAAAGTAAAAGTATTGGCACAGGTATGGTGTTAAAATCAGGCGCAGCCCTGGGCGGACAGAGAACACCCCTGGCTTAGAAGGTGAGATTCTTTTCCAAAACCAGGGGGGGAGCAGAGGTTGGCGGCAGGGGACCCCACGATGCGACGGCTCTTCCACTCTGGGATTTCCCTGTTACTCAGAGGAACCAAGTGAACCGAATTCAGTCCCAGCGCACATCGCCCAGATCCTCTCATCAAATGCGTTTGAGCACCGTCAGCCTGTGCGGAGGAGATCGGGGCCACGCTCCACAGCTCGCCAGTGCCCTTGACCGAGCTGTGGTGGGGAATCGCGTAGGGCCACGGAGTCGTCACCCAGCGCTTCAGGCAGCGCTGAGTCTTTCAGGACCAACCACGCCACCGTGGCCCCTTCTAGAAGATCGGAGAACATGGAGCACCAAAGAGAAGCTAATTAATTTCACAAATCGTAACAAATACTAATAAGGTAGATGAGGTCACGAGAACAAATTAAGAAATGCGTTCCATTTCTTTTCTTGCCTTACCACGCAAATTGGTTTTTATAAATTAGGATATTAATGTATACATCTAATTGGTTGTTGCTTACACTGTTAATTTATTAGCACTTCTTCAGACACAGGATAGCTATTGAGAGTCTGTTTAAAAGATTAGTCGAATTTTGAGCTTGATTATGAGGAGAGGGCTACATATTCAAGTTCCTCCACCATAACTTGTTGTGGTTGTTAGGTGCCGTGGAGCCGGTATCCGACTCATAGCGACCCTCATAGGGTTTTCAGTGGCTGACAGTTTCGGGATTGCCTTGGGAGTGGATTGCCAGGCCCTTCTCCCAGTTTTGCAGTGCTGGGAATTGAACTTGGGACCTCAGAGACTGCAGCGCAGCGCTCTACCAACTGAGCTAAATCCCAGCCCCCACCATAACTATTCTGTGTCTATTTTTATTTATTAATTATTCATTAATTTATGAGACGGATTGAAAAGATGATTTTTACCTTCATCTTTTAAATCAGAATATGTATTACTCTGTCTATAGCCATACCACCTTGGCATCAGATCTCATCAGATCTCAGAAGCTAAGCAGGATCGGGCCTGGTTAACCCTTGGATGGGAGACCACCTGGGAATATCGGATGCCATAGGTTTGGGGAAAAGACCCAGCAGCCCACTCCCAAAACAATCAGCCATCAAAAACCCTGTGAATAGCAGAGAAGCACTGCCAAATATAGTGCCAGGAAATGAGCCCCCCAGGCTACAAGGCATTCAAGAGACAACTGAAGAAGAGTTACTTTCTCAAAGTACAGCCTGTCTTAATGACGGGAATAGAGTAAAGCGTCTGGTACCTCCTTCTGATGACGTGGCAGGACTTGGAATGAGAAGCAGCACAGTGGCTGCAACAACGGGCTCAAATGCAAAAGGATTATGTATGGGGGACAGTGTCGGGTAGGGTTTTGTTCTTCTGCACATAGGGTCGCTGTGAGGCAGATCTGACTCAACAGCACCTAAAAGCAAACGTGAGACAAGGCGGTGAATTCATAGAAACATTGGCATATACGTGTTTATAAACTGAATTATTTGTTTTTAGAAAATAGCTGTCATCATCACTCAGATTCCTTCCTGGTTATTTTCTTCTAGGTAAGCAAACACACCACCAAACCTACCATCCACATTTCCCCTCACTCTATCTTTAATGATTGCAGAAGATAAAATATTAGTTCTTGAGCCTGGCCCACAAACCTCATGTTAAAAACACTCTTCAATGCTGAGAAAATATTTACACACGCTGAAATTTGGCTTCAACTTGTCGTATTTCTTTAACCAATAGGTCAAGGATAAACGTGCTATTTCAGAGCTGAGTCTGAAGGCTTGTCATCCGTCAAATGGTATTTTTTATGAGTTGCATAAACGCATTACGTTGTTACTGAAATATCTTCATTGGCATTATGCACGTATTTAATGAGTTCCGTTTAAAACGTGATGGTATTTACCTTATGGACTAAATGACTCACTCCATCCAGACCCTGTGCAAACCCCAAGGAGCCTTTTTCTTTGCCTGCGGTGCAGGGTGAACCAGAAAGCTCTGGCTCCCACTGTTGGTTGCTGTGTGCTGTCCGTGTGAGCTGTGTGCTGCGCCCACGGGAGATCGGGGCTGGGGACTCTGCCTGGGAGCCTCTGGTCGGGCATCCAGGCTTAATTGAATAACAGCAGGGGTTTCTGCTGGAAGGAATGAGATGACCAGGCTCGATGGCTACAAGGTCATGAAATGGCCTCGGAGGAAGCGATGTGTAACTCACAGAACCGGTGGAAGATCAATTCCAGACAGTAAGTTGTTGCTAAGAAGAGACTTGTTTTATTGTGAAATAAAGAATAATGGAAAGCAAGGGGAACATCTACTATGCTGTTGTTGTTGTTGTTAGGTGCGGTCCATTGGGGTATGACTCATAGAGACCTAATGTACAACAGAATAAAACGCTCCCCTACAGTGCGCCATGCCATGTCAGTGCTTCTCTGCTATTCACAGCGTTTTCAATGACTGTTTCAGGGCTCTCCTTGGGACTGGGCTGCCGTGGCCCTTCTCCCAGTTTTGTAGGGCTGGGGATTGAACCCAGGGCCTCAGAACTTGCCAAGAAAGTGCTCAACTGAGCTAAAGCCCAGCCCAATGTACTGGAACCCAGAAGTGCACCTCAGAGCCAAAGCTCTTATTTCTTTTTGAGTCTTTTTACTTCCATCTCTTTCCTCCATGATTCTATTGTTCATTCATTATACTTAAGTTTAATCAATCATCGCTAGTTTTAATGAGCACATATTATGAGCCAGACACTGCCCTAAACACTTTTCCATGCATTATCTCATTTAGTCTTCTTAGCAACTAACTCTATGAGGTAGGTATTGCTCTTATTACCATTCTTGTTTTGCCCATGCATTGGAACTCACATAAAATGGAATGGCTATTCTTGAAAAACAGTATTTTTGAAGGAACAAAGCCAGGTGACCTTGCCCAAAGCGATGCAGCTATTAACTGCAAGATGTAAAACTTGAATCCAGCCCTGAGCCACTGGGTTTTCTTGTCACTTGTATATATATTTATATTAATTTATTTGAGGCAGATTTATTGAGTGATAATTTACATACAGTAAAATCCCCCCATCATTGACACGGACAGTACAGAAAGCATTGGCAAATATGCACTATCACGTGACCATCACTTTCATCCAGACGTAGACCGGAATATTTCTAGAATCCCCAAAAGTCTCCTCCATGCCCTTTCCTGTCCACTCCTTCCCCTCACACACAGCCCCTGGTAAGCAAGTTTGTTTCTGTCTCTGTAGTTTTGCTTTTCTATCATATCATAATAGTGAAATATTGTAGCTTTAGTTTTTCTGTTTCTGGATTCTTTCACTTAGCCTGTTTTTCCTAGATCTGTCTATGCTGCATGGATTACTAGTTTGTGACTTTCTACTGCTTTGTAGTATATCAGATAAAGGCATCACAATTTATCCATTTGTCAGCTGAGGGACACTGAGTTATTTTCAGTTCTGGATTACCTTGAATAAAGCTGCTATTAACATTCATGTACAGGTCTTTGTTGGGAGAAAGACCTGGCAGCCCACTCCCCAAAGAATCAACCATTGAAAACCCTATGAATAGCAGAGAAGTACTGACATAGTTCTGGGCATGGCATAGTGTCTGGCAGAGTTTCATTCTGTTGTACATTGGGTTGCTATGAGTTGGGCCTGACTCAACAGCACCTAACAACAACATAGATCTTTTTGCATGTATGTGTTCATGTCTTTTGAGTAAACACCTAGAAGTGGGTTTGCTAAGTTGTACGGTGTTGCTTCAGTTTATTTTGTTGTTGTTGTTAGGTGCTGTCCAGTTGGTGTCTGACTCACAGTGACCCTACGTACAACATACAAAACACTATTGCCGGTGCTTCTGTGCTATTCATAGGGTTTTCAATGGCAGATTGTTTTTTGGGAGTGGGTTGCCAGGTCCTTCTCCCCAGCCTACAGCACCTGGTGTTTCCAGGTGGTCTCCCATCCAAGGACTAACCAGGCCTGACCCTGCTTAGCTTCTGAGATCTGACGGATTGGACACCACAGGGCTATGGCTGCAGGCTGCCTTGAGATAGAGAGGAGATATTGGTGCTAATAGAGTCCATGAAAATAAAGAAGGGGTGGGATTTGAGCACAGTTTGGCAGGTAGAGAATACATTTTATCTTAGCCGTGGCACGTTGAAAGTGCTGATGTCCTCTAGGTAGAAAGCTTTGAAGGCAGGCAAGAAACCCTTCTCAAAGAAAAGGAAAAGGGCCTGAGCACCATGGTGCACACATGCTGTCATCCCAGGGCTTCAGGAGGCTGAGGAGGGAGGATCACAAGTTGGAGGCCAGAGGCTGCCTGCCCAACTTCGCAAGCCCCTTCTTCCAAATAAAAAAGTAAAAAAGGGACCAAGGGTGTGCAGTGTCATGGTAGAGCATGTCCTTAACAGGTGTGACCCCCTGTTTTCAACACCCCGGTACTGCTAAAAAAGGGGAAGCAATGGACTGAATTTGTAAACTACTGTTTCTCAGGAGGCAGGGGTTTGGAGTGAACATTACTTTATGAGAATCTCTGGGTTGCTTGTTAAAAATGAAACTTCAAGGACCCTGTCAAATTCCTATTGAGTCCAAGTATCTGGCAGGCTGGCCCGAGGCTGTCATTTCAAGCACTCGTCCTAGGCGACCCTGGTGTTTGTAAGAATCATCATCGACTTCTGAAAAATCTGTCGGCCTCCAGTGCTTGTTGTTCATTAGAATCACCTGGGGAGGTTTTAAGAAAGTACTGATGGGTGGGCCCCGGGTCCAAGAGCTTCTAATTGAATGGGCATGGAACTCGCACCGCAGTTTAAAACGCACCGCCTGTTTAAAACGTACCCCAGGTGATTCGTCTTTGCAGCCGGGAGCTCGGAAGGATCTTTGAGAAGGCAGGATAATTATCTAGAGATCCGGGAAATCTGGAAGTCACACAAGGAGGGCGTTTTTAAGGGAGGTTGTTGTTAGGTACCATCCAGTTGATATCTGACTCATAGTGACCCTGTGTACAACAGGCAAAACACTACTGTCAGTGCTTCTCTGCTGTTGATAGGGTTTTCAATGGCGGACTGATTTTTGGGAGTGGGTTGCCGGGTCCGTCTCCCAAGCCTACAGCACCTGGTGTTCCCAGGCGGTCTCCTATCCAAGGACTAACCACGCCAGACCCTTCTTAACTTCTCAGATCTGACAGGATCGATGCCACAGGGCTACAGCTGCAGGCTTTAAAGGAGGCATGGGTAATAAATGTGCCAGGTGTGGATCTGTGGAAGGGAATGAGAAGCGAAAATAGGCTGGGGGATTTAACCAATCAGAGATCCCGCACGAGTTCAGGGCGTGTTTTGAGTGAGGCCTGCCTTCCACAGCGTTGGTGGAGAAGTGGAATAGTTTACAGCAAGGAAGATGTGCTGTGTGTGTCTACATATTTTTTTTTAGAGTGAAAATATTTACAATTCTTGTAGAAGAAAAAGAAAACATGATGAAAATGTATTTTTCAAACAGTTTTTCTGATTTTTTGGCTTGCTTCAATACCGGGGGCTGAACCAGGGCCTCTGGCACACGGGGCAAGCGCTCTGCCACTGAGCGACACCCTCAGAGCCTCCTTTATTGCATTTTTTTTATTTTGAGACGGAGTCTCGCTAAGTTTCCCAGGCCTCTGGCCTCAAGTCCCCGATCCTCCACTTGCGGAGGCCCCGGCACGCCAGGCGCCTGCCGCAGCTACAGAGCTCAAGAAGCAAAGCAGAGGGAAGGGGGAGAGATGCTGAGTTTCAGAGGAGGAAAGAGACGCGGTTGTCAGGCGGAGGTGCGGATCGGAGAAGGGGCGCGCGCGTGCTGGTGAGCGATTCCCTTCCTTATTTCTGCCCTTTCGCGGCGTGGAGTGCGCTGCAGTCGACTCTCAGAGGAAGGGAGGTTCCCAGTGGCCCGGGGAAATCTTCTCCAGCAGCACTGGGCAGTGCACAGGCGGGAGGTGGCGAGGCCTGGCCTGGGAGGTGGAACGAGAGAAGCCGGAGAATTGCGGACAGTGTCGGAGCACCGTGGAAGCCACGGTGTTATCATGAGTCGGCAGTGTGGGTGGGAGACGCTGGCCTGCGCTAGCCAGGCAGGGTACTGCGAGGGGGAGTTAAGGTTAGGTGCCCTCGAGTCAGCTCTGACTCACAGCAGAACAAGGTACTGACCAGCACTGGGCTGTGCCCACCATCTTTTTATGTTTGAGCCCATTGTTGCAGCCACTGTGTTTCTTCTCATTTTGAGTCATGCCGCATCAGCAAAAAGAGGCCCCAGGGGCCTTACTTCATTCTGAAGAAGTAATTTTTCCCGGGACGTTTCTTGAATGCCTTCCAGGCTGGGGGGCTCATTTTCTGACACTATATCTGACAGGGTTTCTCTGCTACTCATAGGGTTTTCAATGGCTGATTGTTTTGGGAGCAGGCTGCTGGGTCCTTTTCCCTAGTCTGTCTCAGTCTGGAAGCTCAGCTGAAACCTGTCCACCATGGGTGGCCCTGCCGGTATTTGAGATACCAATGGCATAGCTTTCAACACCCCAGCAACACACAAGCGCCTACTGCATGAAAGCTGAGAGGCAAGGATGAATTATTGTTCTTATGATTCTAAGGGAAAAGGACCTGGCAACCCACTCCCAAAATTCAATCCGCCGTTGAAAACCCTACAAACAGCAGAGAAGCACTGACAATAGTGTTTCATCTGTTGTACACAGGGTCGCTATGAGTCGGATACTGACTTGGTGGCACCTAACAACAACCTAACAACAAGGATGAATAGTCTGCCTCAATACTTGATGGACTTTTAATAAAAGCAGGGGAGTGGGAAAGAGGCAGGAAGAATGGAGGCTGTTAGAGGCTTGTTGACCATTTCAGAGGGCTGAAGCTGCTAGTAGCCACCATGGCCTTTGCGTAGTTGAGGAGGAAATGGCTGATGATAGCCCAGGAATGGCTAAATGCATTCAAGGAGAGGATTTTTAATGAATATTTGTAGTCATTGGGGGGGGGGGGTCATGAAAAGGCGACGAGGTGTAAGGTGTAGCCCAGGCTTGAACAGCTCAAAAGAGAGACTGTCCTGGGTTGAAATCTTCACTTGTACCCACTTACCACTTGGGCATCCTTTAGTGTTTTTTCCTGTTGTTGGTGGTTGCTTTTTTTTTTGTACTGGAAATGTTCCTTCTGAAGTCACTGTACTATCAAATCTCTCAGCTAAGCTAGAGCAGAAGAGCAGCAATGAAGTCACTCGACAGAACGAGAGGACCAGGGGGTAGATCTGTAGGGATTCCAAGGGCTGGGGTTTTAGCTCACTTGGTAGAGCATCCGCTCTGTACTTTCTGAGGACCTGGGTTCGATCCCCACATCCGCAAAATTGGGAGAAAGATGTGGCAATCCACTCCCAAAAACAATCCTGGAACAATCAGCCATTGGAAACCCTATGGGGGTTACTGTGAGTCAGACCTGACTGAGGGGCACCAAACAGCCACAGGAATTCCAAAGAAGGAATGACAGACTCCCTGCAGTTCTCCTGGTTAAGTAGCAGCCCATTTTGCTTAGTTTGTACATAGAACTTGGGACTTGTACACCTTGATGAATAGTGCAGAAAGTTCTAGAAAGAGGAAATCTAGCCGGGCCACCTGTATGTTACAGACTCTGGTCTCATGGCCTCCTTTATTTTTATAATTTAATTTTTAGAATTTTTAGTGTGTAATATAATGAGTTTCCTTATGATGAATTTTATGCAGTTATATGGAGTACAATTCTCTTCATTCCCTCATTACCCTACCACGTTGCTCCCACCCCCTCCTCTCATTCCCCTCCACCCTCCAAATAGGTCGCCTTATACTTTCTAATCTCATATGTATATTTTTTCTTGTAAAAATAAATCTAGATTCTGTACATGAGAGAGTACATGGTATTTATCTTTCTGAATCTGGCTTATTTAGTATAAGATATCCAGTTGCAGCCATTTTGTTGCAAATGATGACATTTTTATGACTGTATAAAATTATATTTTGTATATATACACCACATATTTTAAATCTATTTATCTGTTGATGGGCGTCTGGGCTGATTCCATAGCTTGGCTGTCGTGAACAGAATTTGGCTTTGTGACTTCATGCAGTGTCTTTTTTTTTTTTTTTAATCTTTCCTGGGAGCTTGGAATCCTTGTCAGAATGCTCTTACCTATCCTGGAAATGCTTTCCTCTTGTTTTTGTTGTTGTTAGGTGCCGTTGGTATCCAACTCATAGTGACCCTCATAGGGTTTTCAATGGCTGTTTCGGGATTACCTTGGGAATGGATTGCCTGGTCCTTCTCCCATTTTTGCGGTGCTGGGAATTGAACTCGGGACCTCAGAGACTGCAGCACAGTGCTCTACCAACTGAGCTCAATCCCAGTCCATGCTTTCCTCTAGCAGTTTCAAAGTTTCTGGTTTTATTAAGATCTTGGCTCACCTTGATGGTGGTACAGGGAAAGAGAGAGTCGTTATACATGTGGATACCCAGTTCCTGGGCCTCATTTGTTAAAGCTGTCTGCTTTCCAGCATATGCTTTTGATACCTTTGTTGAAAATCAGGTGGCTGTGGCTGCCTCGGTATCCCCTGGGTCCTCCGTTCCCTCTGTGTTCATGTCTGTGTGAGCGCCAGTTACCAAGCTCTTCGCCTCCTTTAAAAAACATTCCTTCGCCTTAGAGGTCATTTAAAATTTTTGAGATTTATAATGTCTTTTTAGTTAGCGTGAAATAGAATGGTTGTCTTAATGGCATTCTCAAACCCTGCTGGTGCTCACTCCCCCTCTACTCCCTTCTTGCTTTCTCCTCCATCCCACTTTTCTCTGCCCTAAGAGCCCCCCTTTTACCTTCCTGTCTCATGTTGTTGTTGTTGTTAGGTGCTGTCGAGTCGGTATCCAACCCATAGCGACCCTCTGTACAACAGGGGAAACACTATTGTCAGTGCTTCTCTGCTGGTCATAGGGTTTTCAATGGCAGATTGATTTTTGGGAGGGGGTTGCCAGGTCCTTCTCCCAAGCCTACAGCACCTGGTGTTCCCAGGCGGTCTCCCATCCAGGTACTAACCAGGCCCGACCTTGCTTAGCTTCTGAGATCTGACGGGATCAGATGTCACAGAGCTAAAGCTGCAGGCCTTCCTGTCTCATACGTATGTTTTATTTAGTTTTGTTTGTTTTCCAGTCTGGATTCCACAAATGTCAGAAAACATGGGGTCTCTGACTTTGACTCCCTTGGGAAATGGACGTCATGTTCAGCCTTCAGCCTTCGTTTTCCTTCAGAAGACATAACACCAGCCTTCTTCACGGCTGAGTAAAACTCCGTAGGTTTTATATGCCATGTGTTCTTTATCCATTTGTCTGTTGAGGGACATACAGGCTGGTGACATATCTTGGCTGTTGTAAACAGCACTTGGGTGAATATGGAAGTGTGGGCGTCTCTGGTATGACGAATTGTCTTTCTTTGTGGATGGACCTAGGGCTGGGATAGCTGGATCGTGAGGTAGCTCTATTTTTAGTTTTCTGAGGACCTTTCAAACTGATGGCCATGGTGGCAGTACTATGGGGGGGAGTTGGCAGTCCCGTCGGCCATCCGTGCTGCTGTTGTTAGGTGCCATAAAGTTCATGTCTGACTCATAGCAATCTGATGTGCAACAGGCGAAACACTATTGCCAGTGTTTCTCTGCTGTTCATAGGGTTTTCAATGGTGGATTGTTTTCTGGGAGTGGGTTGCCAGGTCCTTCTCCCAAGCCTACAGCACCTGGTGTTCCCAGGCGCTTTCCCATCCAAGTACTAACCAGGCCTGAACCTGCTTAGCTTCTGAGATCTGATGGGATCGGATGCCACTGGGCTATGGCTACAGGCTCAGCATATATAAGGGTTCCTTTCTCTCCACATCCTTGCCAGCATTTGTTGTTAGTTTAGTTGGTACTGCCCATTCTGACTGGAGTAAGACAGAACCTAAATGCAGCTTTGATTTGCATTTTCCTGATGTCTAAGGACGCCCAACAGTTTTTTCATATATATTGGCCATTTGAACGTCTTTTGAGAATGGTTTAATTCACTTCCCTTTGGTTGGATCTTTTGATTTTTTTTTTTCTTTTACTTTTTCATACAGTCCAGGTAGTAATCCACTGTCAGATGTGTGGTTGGCAAAGATCCGCTCCCATCCTCTGGGATCTGTTTGTTTCCTTTGCTTTGAAGAAGCTTTTTAATTTCATGTGATTGCATCTGTAGGTTCTCACTACTGTTTCCTTGGCTGTTGAGCACATTATAGAAAAGTCATGCCTATGCCTATATCTTGAATGTATCTTGAAGTGTTTTGCCTGTTTACCTCTAGTAGTTTTAATGTTTCCTCCTTTGACTCCTTTTTATAACGCTCAACAGAATACAGTAGACAAATATCGTTTCAAAATTCAACTCTGAAGTGTGCAAAGACAAATGGTAATATTGTCTTTTAAAATATACAAAACATTGTTAGCTTAATGAACGATGTGGAATATAACTGAACTGAATATATGACTGTGAGCTCCTCTTCTACCTTAATTAACTCAGAAAAGAAAATGTCACCCCTTTTTCTTGCAAAATTGGCAAAATGCCCCTGCCAGGGCAAATGTATCAAGTCACAGACCACTACTGATGGGCTGCATACACTATGCTAGGAAGTCACACTTCTGAGAGAGGATTCTAAATCTAATCCCAATTCCAAGTGTGAGAGAAGCAGAAGAAATCAAGATTGGAGAGTTGTGACGTAAAAGACCAGAACAAAGAGTATGAAAACTTATTAATGAGGGACTGAAGTCAAATTGTTCTAAATGTGTGTACAAAACACTAACATTAGCCTGAAAGAATTTGCACTGCAAATGGCAGAAATGATTCTGCATGTCATACCCAGTAGGGCATTCAGATCTGGAATAGGTTAATAGAAAGAGAAGTAGAGGTGTAATCAGTTTACTACTTTTTAAAGTTACAGCCAGAAGATCTTCTGTGTGGTTAATGAGTTTGACAGTAGAACAGCTATGTTAGGCAATGTTGAACTCAGGATTCGAGGTGGAAGATGGGTCATTCTGTAACTCCTATTCCCACCTCTAAATAATGTTAGTAAAAGGATCATAAATAAACTTGATATCCACATGGAAGGAAAATGGGAAGAGGGAGAGGATAATCTCAGTGTAAATGATACAACTTCATGAGTATATGAGAGAAACGGGCCTGGAACCCAACCCGTAAATGCTATGAATTTTCTTACATATTAATCAGAATTTCCATAAACTTGGTAAGTCGATGAAAGTGGAAGCACCAGTGATGTGAAAATTGCACAATGGAAAGAGCAAATGCAGTGTGATGCTGTGCTCCAGCAACGTTTAGCAATAAAGCAGGGGGAAAGCCTAAAAAACACTGAAATGCAATTTCTAAGAGGATAGGTTTTTTTTGGTCTATTTTGTTTTTTTTTTTTTTTTTTTTGGTCTATTGTGGTCTTTTATTCACTTCTATACCTATAGTGGTGGCACATCCTGGTCAATAAATACTGGTTTAATAAGTGAAATGAAATGGAAAATATGAACTGATTAACAAATGGAGTTTTCATATTTTGTAGAATGTTCTTACCACAAATTATATTTCCTAATATTGTTATTGTTAGGTGCTGTCCAGTCGGTGTCTGACTCATAGCAACACTATGTACAACAGGCAAAACACTACTGTTAGTGCTTCTCTGCTATTCATAGGGTTTTCGATGGGTGACTGATTTTTGGGAGGTGGTTGCCAGGTCCCTCTCCCAAGCCTGCAGCACCTGCTGTTCCCAGGCGGTCTCCCATCCAAGGACTAACCAGGCCTGACCCTGCTTAGCTTCCGAGATCTGATGGGATCAGATGCCACAGGGCTACGGCTGCAGGCTTCTCTTCCTTGGTTCATGTTTATACCATTTGTTTCTTTGACTTGCCTTTTGCACTCGTCCAGATATTTAATGATGAATAGAAATAGTGATGATGGGCGTCTATACAGTCAGCCCTCTACATCTGCAGGTTCCATGGTCACTGATGGAACCAACTATGGGTTCAGATTCCTTTAAGGAGGACCTGATGTATTTCCATTATCAGCAGCTCAGCATATTTTTATATTCATGTTCTGATATTTTTGTTGGTTCATGAATTACCTAGAAGTATGTTGTTTCATTTCCACACTCAAGATTTTCTGAGTGTTTCCATTACTGATTTCTATCTGAATTTTGTTACATTGTTGTTGTTAGGTGCCATCAAGTCAGCTCCACCTCATAGCAACCCTATGTACAGCAGATCAAAACACTCCCGGACACTGTGCCAGGCACATGATCTTATGTTTGAGTCCATTATTGCAGCCAATATGTTTCTTATCATTTTGAGTCGTGCCACATCTGCAAATGGAGGTCCCAGGGACTTTACTCCATTCCCATCAGTAATGTTGACTCTAGTTTGAGGAGGCAACTCTTCCCCAGCTGTCTCTTGAATGCCTTCCAGCCTGGGGGGCTCATTTTCTGACACTATATCTGACAGCAGTTCTGTGCTGTTCATAGGGTTTTCAGTGGCTAATTGTTTCAGGAGTGGGCTGCCTGGCCCTTGTCCCTAGTCTGTCTCAGTCTGGAAGCTCAGCTGAAAGCTGTCCACCATGGGTGGCCCTGCTGATACCTGAAATACTAGTGGCATAGCTTTCAGCATCACAGCAACACACAAGCCCCCGTGGCAGGACAAGCTGACAGACACGTGGGTGAATTTCATCAGGGCCCACAAGAATTCCCTGATTGACTCCAAATCTTTCCAGATTGCTCAGAATTTGTCTCATGACTACACAAAATGGAAAATGTTGGTGAAATGGTCCTTGTGTAAATTTTGTAAATTTTCACTTGTTGGATTTGGCCACATGAAAATAATTATGATTTCCCACCAACAGTGTTCAAGAGCTCCGTTTTCTCCGCATCACTGCCAGTATTTTTATTTTATTTCATTTTTTTTTTTTTTTTTTTTTTTATAACAGCCATCATGACTGGGGTGACATGGCCACCATGTTTTTGGTCGACATATCCCTGATAGCTAGTGATACTGAGCTTTTATTTCATACACTTGACCATTTATATTTCTCCTTTGGAGAAGCATCTATTCTGATCATTTATCCATTTTTAATTGTATTACTTTAATTTTTTGAGCTTCTTATGTATTCTGGCTGTTAATGCTCTGTTAAGATAAAGAGCTGGCAAGTACTTCCTCCTGTCCTGTGCGTGAGTTTTTCCTCTGATTGTTTCCTTTGCTGCACAGATACTTTTTACTTTGACCTCACTCCATTTGCCAATTTCTGCTCTTGTTGCCTGTGTTTTGGGTCCTGTAGAGAAGATCTTTGCTATACCAATGTCTTACGGTGTTTCTCCTAAGTATTCTCTGGTGGTTGCAGAGTTTTAGGTTTAAATTTAGGTGTCTGGTGCATTTTGAAATGATTTCTGTACAAAGTGAGAGATGGGGCTTAAGTTTTGGCATTCTGCATTTGGATATCCAACAATCAGCCATTGAAAACCCTATAAGGGTCGCTGTGAGGCCAAGAGGACCCAACAGCACCTAACAACATTTTCCCAGTGCCATTGATTATGGAGATTGTCATCACACTAATGTAGCTTTCTGTTGAGAATCAGTCTGCTATAGCTACGTTGTTGTTGTTGTTGTTAGGTGCCGTCGAGTCGGTATCCGACTCATAGCGACCCTCATAGGGTTTTCAATGGCTGACTGTTTTGGGATTGCCTTGGGAGTGGATTGCCAGGCTCTTCTCCCATTTTTGCGGTGCTGGGAATTGAACATGGGACCTCAGAGACTGCAGCACAGCACTGTACCAACTGAGATAAATCCCAGCCCACTATAGCTATAGGAATTTTTTATTGGAAGTTTTAATGTACACCTTAATGTGATTCCTTCTGACATGCATTTCATTGTGACATTTCTATATATGCGTTTTGTTGTACTTTGTATAGATAAGCTCCCCCTTACCCTCTTGTGCACTTCCTCTCCCCATCAACCCCCCACCACCACCACCAAAGGCCTCTCTTCCATTTGCATGTCTTTTTGTGATAATATTTTTCTATATGTCCTTGGATCCCAGTTATGTTTAAGATTGAAACTTTTTCTGTAGTGAAGTATCTTTTTGCATTGTCAGTACTTGCATTTTCTAGCTCATTCATATAGAATTTATTTCTGGGATCTCTACTCTTTTTGTTATGTGTACATGTCTGTTTTTGTACCAATACCACACTGTTGGGTTACTCTGACTCTGTACTATATGTTGGCGTCATAGTGTCTGATTTCTCTGACTTTATTCTTTTGGGAATTGTGGGTCTTTTGTGCTTCCCTGTGAAGTTTAGGATTGTTTTTCTAGATCTGTGAAGAAATTCATTGGTATGTTGATGGGAATTGTACTGAATCTGTATATTGCATTGGGTAGTAGGGTTATTTTAACAATATTACCCCAATCCACTAATATGGGTGGTTTTCCATTTTTTGGTGGGTGCCTTCAGTTTCTTCCATCTGCTTTATAATTTTCATTGAAGGGCTCTTTCGCTTCCTTGGTGAAGTTTATCAGGTATTTTATTTTTTGTGGCTGTTGAGTGATTTCCCTTTCATGATTTTTCTCACCAGATTCATTATTGGTGTAGACTTGCGTCTGATTTTCCTACCCTACTACTTAAGTGAGTTCACTCCTCAGTGCTGTTAGTCTCTTGGTGGAGTTCTTCTGTATAGAATGACACCACCTGGAAGCAGAGATTATGTGATTATCTCTCTTCCTATGACTACGCCTTTGATTTCTTTCTGTTGCCTGACTCCTCTGGCTAAAGCTCCGAGGACCACACTGAGGAAGAGCTGTGAAAGGGAATGACGTTTTCTTCCTGTTTTAGGGGTGACGCATTCCATCCTTTCCCCATCTGTCCTGATGTTGTCTGTGTGCTTCTCTGATTCAAGTACGATCCGTCTGGGCCTAACTCGTTCTGGATTTCTGTCATGAACGGATGTTGCGTTTTACCAAGTATTTTGTTTTGCACCTGTTTAGACAATCACATAATTTTTGTCTTTCCTTCTGTTGATATGGTACATCATTTATTTTGGGCTAGGGTTTAGCTCAGTTGGTAGAGCGTTGCTCTGTCCTCTATGAGGTCCTGGATTCGAACTCCAGCACTGCAAAAAAGTAGGAGAAGGACCTGGCAGCCCAACTCCCAAAACATTCATCCATTGAAGACCCTGTGAATAACACAAACACTGATAGAGTGCCAGGCAAGGCACAGTGTCGGGGAGTGTTTTGTTGTGTTGTACATAAGGTTGCTGTGAGTCAGATCTGTCTCGATTGCACAGCAACAAAACAAGGTATGTGTTGGTGTTTGCCTGGGCGCCAAACCTACGTGCACATTGGCCCTTTCTTTGACAGAATAGTTAAAGATATAGTGAGTCCCACAATTAATTGTTAAGTGATTCACTCTGGCAGTCCATTTTCATTCCCATCTATGTTTCTTTTGGCTTTTACCCATACTACTAATTTCTTTTAACCTTTTCCTGCTTTAGATGGGCCATTCGCAGGCTGTATTCTGGTTTAGTTTCAATGCTGATGCCCAGTCCTCCAACTGCCTGGTAAAAATCTCCTTTCCTATGCTGTTCAGGTCTTGTCAAGTCAGATCACTCTCTGCTATGTTCTCCCTGCAAGCTACAATTCAAATAGAGAATATTTATCCAAGTAGAAAGAATTTTACAACCCCTACAGTGATACTTCAGGTTAAAGTTATGGCCGATTCATTTGCCCCTACATAAAGCGATTCCCTTAGTGCCAATAACTTCAATATTACCAAGTACTCATTCAGAACTCTTACTCCTCATTTTCCCACCTCCTGGCTTTTTCTTAGGCAATTCTTCTCAATGTGGTCTGTTAATGTTATTTTTGAACAACAGTTTTGGAGGCACCCAAACGGAGTACAATCCAAAAGGACAATTTCTATAGATTCCAATTCAAACTTCCTATTACATCCTGAAATAGAATCTTTTTATTTTAAAGAAAAATGTCAGTCCTTAATTTCAAGGCTTTTCTTAGGATTTGTAGCCATCCATCAGTCAGTGCAACACAGCATCTGTTATTCTGTCAAGGTTTACTATTGTTGTTAGGTGCCGTCAAGTCAGTGTCTGACTCATAGCGACCCTACGTACAACAGGCAAAACAGTGTTGTTAGAGTTTCTCTGCTATTCATAGGGTTTTCAGTGGCTGATTATTTGGGGGGAGAGGATTGCCAGGTCCTTCTCCCAGTGTTGTACTATGACCTCCATAAATTTTGTTGTTGTTGTTAGGTGCCGTTGAGTTGGTATCCGACTCATAGCGACCCTCTGTACAACAGGGGAAACACTATTGTCAGTGCTTCTCTGCTGTTCATAGGGTTTTTCAATGGCGGATTGATTTTTGGGAGGGGGTTGCCAGGTCCTTCTCCCAAGCCTACAGCTTCTGGTGTTCGCAGGCAGTCTCCCATCCAGGTACTAACCAGGCCCAACCCTGCTTGGCTTCCGAGATCTGACGGGATTGGATGCCACAGGGCTACAGCTGCAGGCCATAAATTTTAGGGAGTACATTTAGAATATAAGAAAATATCTAATAGAATATTCCGAGATTGCTGCTTTTAAGGGTAATTGGTGACTATGTGAAAATTTAGATGGAGCTTGATTTAAATCTCGTTTTCTTCCTACATATTATCAGACTTTAAATAAATTATTTACTTTCCAAGTCTAAGCATCCTTACATATGAAACAATAGTAGAATTGATTATTGCTTCAGGTTTTAGAAGTAAAGATTAGTGCAATAGTATTTCAAACATGGCAGTTGACACAGTAGCCACTCAGCTGACATGATTAGCATTTTGCCAGCTCAAAGACATTGCTCACCTACTCCTGTTCTTGAATTCCTTTCTTCGTGAAAATCTTAATGATTTTACATGATTAAATATGTTCATGTGTGGAATGAGGTAGAAATCATGCTGATTGGCTGGCTCACTGGGCATGGGGGCACTAACGATAGTCTCATCAGAGTTGAGCGTCATATAATTTCTCTTGTGTAATTTCCATTTCAGTTAAACCTTATTTCTCAATGTTTTTGGTTATGCTGAAAATGATAGTGTTTGCATATTTTATACACGATACTGAAAGTTCTATTCAACTCTTACTATCCTAATTCTTTTTCTAATTATTTATCTGCTCTTGGAAGAAGGTTGAGCATTCCTTACCTAAAATACATGCAATCAGAAGTGTTTTGGATTTTGAATTTTTTTCCCCAGATTTGGAAATACTTGGATGCTAAGTAGATGTCTTGGGTAGGACCCAAGTTGAAACAAAATTCGTTTCTGTTTCATGTACACCTTACATACCCTGAAGATAATTTCATGAGACATTTTTAGTGCATATATATTTTGGCTGAGACCTATCTGTGAGGACAGGTGGGACATTTTACATTGGTAGTGGATATTGCTGTGCAAAATGTTTAAGATTCAGGCACAGTTTGTGTTTTTGAATTCGGAATGCTCTGTCTATAATAAAGTGCCCAAGTAAATTACATGGAAAGAATTAGCTTTCATAACAGTTCACTCTGTTATGTGGCATCCCCCTTATGCTAGCCCCCCAAACTCTGCAATTCTTTGCTTTTCCTCTTAAGCACAATTATTTTTGTTCCAACCATTATGATTTTTATGCTTTTGATTTCACTCTAAATGTAGTACGCATTAAAAACATGTTTTTGTTGTTTCACACCATGGGATTGTTTTTCAACTGGATTACGCGTCTTGTTGTGAGGTGCTATCAAGTCGGATCCAAGTCATAGTGACCCTAAGTACAACAAAGCAAAACACACCTCAATTCTGTGCCAGGCACAGGATTTTACTTATATTTAAGGCCATTGTTGCAACCACTGTGTCAGTCCATCTAGTTGATGGTCTTCCTTTTTTTTTTTTTTCTTTTTTGTTGACCTGCCACTCTCCCAAACATGATGTCCTTCTCCAGGGATTGGTCCCTCCTGACAACAGGTGGAAAGTCCATAAGACACACTCTAGCCACTCGGCTAAGACTAAATATACTACTCTCTTTTCTTAGCTCATGATTTCCTTAGCCCAAATGTTTTATCCTGTGTCTTCCCTCCGAATAGTGGGCCTTTCTGGAACCTGCCCCTGGTTTCAGACAACCCGGGGTGCTTTCCTCTTGGGCGAGAGGCCCCTCGTTCCTAGGAACCTAGGCTTCTACAGAAACCTGACCCCTCGTGATTGCCAGCGGCCTGTGTGGCTTGAGCTCCGTCTTCTCTCTGCTCGCCTGCTGTCTTCCTTCCCACTGGGTCATTGTCAGCTGGGGACCCACACCCACCTGCTTGTCCCGCTCACAGCTATTACCTGCCTGCGCTCCCTGCCCCCGCCGCCTGGCTGCTGCTCCGCCACTGCCAAGTGCAGATGTCTGGGCTCCTGACTGCATCTGCCAGCCTCAGTCTGGGCGCCCGCCCGGGCAGGGCAGGAGGAACAGACAGGAGGTAGATGGCCTGCCACATGCTGTCTGCGGTGTCACCTTCTCCCTGTGTCCCAACCTAGCCTGAAAGACCCACGGGAGGCTTTTGAGCCTCAAACAAAGACAACTTGGGATCCCCTGAGCCCCTGCATTATTTAGGAGGCACAAGAACACGTGCGCGAAACCCACAAGCCCAGTGACAGGACGAGACCCGTCAGGACCCCGAGACGGGGAGGAAACTGAGGCTCCGCGCAGTTCCTCACCAGCAGAGTGCCTGCCAGGCGCTTGGAGACGGGCAGGAAATCCTGCACCCGGGTCAAACGGTGGCCTGTCTGTCTGTCTCCGGCTGTGCTGTGTTTCCTTCTTTCCCTTCCTCTATCCTGGCCTTCAGGGAAAACACGGATTAGTTCAGCCTTCGTGGAATTCACTTAGACTAGTGATGGAGGGATGCGAAGATCCTTCCTCCTCCCCTCCCCTCCCCTCTCCCCTGCTCTCCTCTCCTCTCCTCTCCTCTCCTCTCCTCTCCTCTCCTCTCCTCTCCTCTCCTCTCCTCTCCT
>VMDO01019642.1:0-25571 GCA_007922755.1 Pedetes capensis
CCTGGATGGGAGACCGCCTGGGAACACCAGAAGCTGTAGGCTTGGGAGAAGGACCTGGCAACCCCCTCCCAAAAATCAATCTGCCATTGAAAACCCTATGAACAGCAGAGAAGCACTGACAATAGTGTTTCCCCTGTTGTACAGAGGGTCGCTATGAGTCGGATACCGACTGGATGGCACCTAACAACAACAACAACAATTAGGAAAAAGATAGAATGCAGTCATAGAGCAAAGTGGTCATGGATGGGTCTTCTGGAGCTAGAGGGTATAGGCTCAAATGTTGATCTTACCAGGATGTAGACAAATGATTAAATATTTTTGGTGCTTCAGTTTTCTAATTGATAAAATAAGTTTAGATCACAGTTGATGTGAGGAGTAATATGTACTTTCATATTAAACCATTTAGAATCTGGTACATATTGAGTGGTATCTAAGGGCTTGTAAAGTGGAGACCAGCCCTGCCCATGAGCAGAAAAAGCCAGTTAGATCTTGTAAGTGACTTTAATCTTGCTTAATTTACATATATAAGTTAGGCAACTTGAACACTTTCTTATAAATGGCTTCATGAAAGAAAAATGGAACTTAAAATCAGCCAAATAGAAATAGCCATTAAACTAATACAACAAAGGTTTTCCTGCAGGATAAACCAAATAAGGTAACTTCATAACTGGAACAACTAACCATTTTCTTTTTATTACTTTTGCAATTCATTCTGTAAAACCCTGCCCCTGACACTTCCTTAGTGGAGCCATTTCTGGTTTGGAGCTACCAAATACATTAATTACAGTTTTTACTCAAATAAGCTAAAATATACATTGTGCTTTAGTTTACTTTTTAAACAAGTCATTGTTATTTTAGCTTGTTTTAAAATATACACATATAAATCTCTAAGTGTAAACCACCAAATGACATAGAAGAAATTGAAGGACATTAATATTGTTTTGTATACTCATCAGGTTTTGGGGATGAGGTCCAACGTTATGATTAACCCTTTAAAACTTGGTTTAAATGTTCTCATCCTTCTGTTGCAATGTTTATATATGTCCTCTTTTTCATGTATGAAGTTAATATCAGCTGTCCCTTGTATTTCCCAAATTCATTGTTACTAATCAGATTTTGCTTGCCCTGGAGTCTTTTACTACTTTCTTGATGTTAGATTGATTTTATGATAGGTAATAAATTTATTTATACTTTCTCCTATATTTCAGTTGTGTAGTTTTGGAGGCAATGGAATCATATACATTATTTAACATTTGTTCATTTATGAATGAATTAAAAAATAATAATTTAGTATTAATGTGCCAGAATTTGTACCACATTTAGGGATAATCAAAGCCAAAATTTTCTCTATTATTGAATGTAAATTTCAAGACTTCAGATGTGAAATGCAACTTTGAACATAGAGGCCTGCCTTTGTTATCTCCCAGTCTCAGCTTTGCCAAGATTGACTGAAAATTCATATTCTAAACACTGAATTATAAATTTTATTGTGCTCATTATCAGCACTAAAAATTGCCACCTGGTCCAAGTATTTCCTCTGAGACTATTAGAGACTACTATTTCCTACAGGGACAGGACATTTTCATTTAAAATGTATCCAGGCAGTTGTGAATACATACAAGCTAGGTATTTGGTGGTACTCTGTCTCACTTTTGCAATTTTTGTCACTACTTATGACACTTATGAAAGAAGCATGGTAGCCTCAAGTAATAAAAGATGACACATACGGTTTGAATGGAGAGAATTTTTAAGAGAGAGGCAAAAGGTGAGGCTGGAGAACTGGACTAGTCCAGATTAGGTGAAGCCTTTTTAGGCATGTTGGTATTTTGGTTTTGATCATTTGAATGATGTGATATGTTAGAAAACTTCTTAAACTTCTTAGACTTCAGCGTCCATGTCAAAACTACCAAAACTGTAGTTTTGCTCCTTTTGTTCACTCAATCACTATTCTTCTCCATCCTTTACAGAAAACTGAACTCGTAACAAAGTCTAGCTGCTTCTCTTCCTGGTAGATTCAATGAAGTTGAGGTAAGTATGCTCTCAGTGAATAATGTAAGCACAATTTTCAGACAATTTTAAACTGAAAAACACTAAGTAAAATCAGAGAAATTAAACATGCTGATTGTTTCCTGGAATTACAAGTGAATTTTTTCCTTTCTTTTTAAAACTGGAAGTTTAATATTTTCTATTTGGAAATGTTGAATTATTTACAAGGGAATAAAATGATAGAGGATCTGTTTTGATGAAGTATACACACAAAATGAAAATGAGTTTTATCAACTAAGTGCCCCCTGCTTAAATTTGAGCTGAGAAATTAAAGAGGTATACAGATTGCAAATAGCCTACTCAAGCAGGGTCAGGATTGGAATTAAGGTTTAGAAACAATTGCTGACTATAGGGACTTTTAAGAAGGTTAAATTTTGAATTTGTTTCTAAGTCTGTAAAGGATGAGTATGTTTTATTATGGTAATCTTTCACACAAAGACTTATTTTACTTCATTTTCCAAAATGTAATACTATAGAGTAACATTTCTGATGGAATATAGAAGACAAGTGTATAATTTTAAGGAATAGACACACCATAATGTCAATGTAGAGGATGCGGGTCATATGTAATCTCTCTATGATGAAATATTGTTGTTTGTGTTTGGTTAGGTCAAGTGGGTGTCTGACTCATCGTGACCCTACGTACAACAGAAGAAACACTATTGGCAGTGCTTCTCTCCCATTCATAGGGTTTTCAATGGCTGATTGTTTTTTGGGAGTGGGTTGCTGGGTCCTTCTCCCAAGCTTACAGCAGCTGGTGTTCTCAGGCAGTCTCCCACCTAAGTATTAAATAGGCCCAACTCTGCTTAGCTTCCACGATTGGATGGGATTGGACTCCACAGTAGTATGTCTGCAGGCATGGGCTGGGATTTAGCTCAGTGGGTAGAGCGCTGCGCTGCAGTCTCTGAGGTCCGGAGTTCAATTCCCAGCACCGCAAAAATGGGAGAAGGGCCTGGCAATCCACTCCCAAGGCAATCCCGAAGCACTCAGCCATTGAAAACCCTGTGAGGGTCACTATGAGTCAGATACTGACTGGAAGGCACCCAACAACAACAACAATATACCATACAGAATTTTAAGAGAAAAGGTTCATTATTACCTAACTTTATAAAAATATAGTTTTAATACATTTTATCATTTATGTTTTAAGTCTCTCATTCAGCTTATTAAAGTATTTTATGGAAAGTTTTTTGTAGTCTTCTGTTGAAGCAGGCTCCCAAAGAAAGACCTCTCCCTCTGTCTCAGTGATAAGCCATACATCCTTATTAAAGTGTTATTTGTTCTATTAAAACACTGTTTCGTCAGCTGAAGATTGTTTAACTTGTTACATGTAGCATATGTCTAAATCACTTTTCCTGCAACCATAACACCATGGCACCTGATCCCGTCAGATCTCAGAAGCTAAGCAGGGTAGTGCCTGGTTAGTACTTGGGTGGGAGACCTCCTGGGAACACCAGGTACTGTAGACTTGGGAGAAGAACCTGACAACCCACTCCAATGAAACAATCAGCCATTGAAAACCTTATGAATAGCAGAGAAGCACAGCAATAACCTTTTGCCTGTTGTATGTAGGGTCATTGGAGACCGACTTGACGGCACCTAACAAAACAAATCACTTGGGTTTCTTACAAATGATCTAATGAATTCTGCAAATAACAGCTCTTTCAGTTTGATAGAACTACTTACTGCATACAATATATATGTCTTTGTTCCAGCTTGGAGGAATTTACATCCTCTCCTTCTCTTCCTGCCTGCAGCCATAGCATTGTGGCATCCGATCCTGTCAGATCTCAGAACTAAGCAGGTTTGGGCCTGGTTAGTATTTGGATGGGAGACGACCTTGGAACATCAGATACTGTAGGCTTGGGAGACGGACCTAGCAACCCACTCCCAAAAATCAATCCACCACTGAAAACCCTATGGATAACAGATGTAGGGTCCCTATGAGTCAGATACCCACTAGACCACATCTAACAACACCACCACTTTCTCTTCCTGTAAATTGCCAGAGGAAGCTCACCACATGACCACCCTCTACCAGCTTCTGTAACCTTGTTTTTACTCACCCTTTTATCACATTTGTAAGCCCTCTCCCACAAGGACCCTATAACAGGTCCAAGCTTCCTATGTTCCAGGCTCAGTTCTTGGAAAGGATTCCACTGGCCCAACTCACCAATGCAATAAACTCTCCCAAACTTGTCTCCAGGTCATCCCAGCCTCATTTATCCCTGTCATTCAATACTGTTACCACTAGCAAGATTGTTATGAAGATTACAGAAGGACAAGATATGACTAGCAATCCATGATAATATCATAAATACACTATTGAAGATATGTTGTAGGGCTAAGATCAAGCCTAGTAAAGAATTTGGTGATGTCATTGGCTTACGATAAATACATTTAGTGTAGCATCAAGAGAATTTTTAAATTGCTAAATAAGCATAGAAAAAAAAAGTAACCATCTGTTGTTAGGTGACATAGAATTGGTTCTGACTCATAGCCACCCTATGTACAATAGAAAAGACCCACCCCAATTCTGTACCAGGCACATGGTGGTTTTATTTTTGAGCCCATACATGGGGCAGACATGTGTCAATCCATCTAGTTGAGGGTCTTTCATTTTTCGATGACATGCCACTCTCCCAAACGTGATGTCCTTGTCCATGGATTGATGCCTCCTGAAAATATCTTCAAAATACATAACACACAGTGCCAGGAGCCAAGACCATAAGTAACTTTTTACAAGATACCCTGATGAAAAGGTGCAGGGTATGGTGAAAATAGCAAATGTTGAGCCACAGGGCATTGTGACCTTTGAATTGAAATTACCATCTGAAAGCGGTTGTCAGGGTTACAGGAGGAGCTGAAGACTTCTGAAGAATCCCCTGGCCCTTGTGACTTTCCTGCCCCACCCCTCTCCCTTCCATGTGTATTTAAGCTACAGCAAAAAATTGAAGACTTTGGAGCTTGATCAGACAGCCTGTCTTGCTCTCATCCTTCGTGTCTCTTATCTCTCTCTCATTCATTTGCCCCTTACTCTAGGTCCCTGTTGAACAGCCCTGCAGGCCAGGGCAACACAGTCCAGCCATCTTTGCTTCCAAGGAGCACTCTGGTTGCACTTATTTTAGGACAGATATGTTGATTCTTTTGGAAGTCCATTGTATATTCTATATTCATCTCCAGCACCATAATGAAAAAACATCAATTCTTCTGTCTCCCTTATTAAATGTCTAGCTGTCATAACCATAAGATGCAATTGAAAATACCATGGCATGACTCAGATGCACCTTAGTCTTCAATGTGACATTGTTACCTTTCGACATTTTAAAGAGTTCTTTTGCAATAGCTATTCCCAATGCAATGCACCTTTTGATTTCTTGACTGCTGCTTCCATGGGTGTTGATTGTAGAACCAAGTAAAGAAAAATCTTGGACAATCTCAGTCTTTCCCTATTTATCATGAAATTGCTTAGTGATCCAGTTGTAAGGATTTTTGTTTTGTTGATGTTGAGGTGCAATGTGTACTGAAAGCTGTACTCTTTGATCTTCTCAGTGTTTCATATCCTCTTCACTTTCAGCAAGCAGAGTTGTGTCATCTGCATAAAGTAGGTTATTAATGAGTCTTCCTCTAATCATAATGCCCAATTTTCCCAAGCACTATATCGGTATTTCTCTGCTATTCATAGGGTTTTCAGTGGCCAACTCTTTGGAAATGGGGTGCATGTCTTTTTTCCAAGCCTGCAGCACCTGATATTCCAAGGGGTTCTCTCATCCAAGGACTGATGAGGTCAGACCCTTCTTAGCTTCCCAGATCAGATGGGATCAGATGTTAGGGTAGTATGGCTTCAGAAGCGCCACTATCAAGCAATGTTATAAATTGGCTGGTAATTTAAAAGCTATCCCAAATTACACCTATTCTTGAGACAAATATATATATCAGTATTACCCATGATGGTCTTGTAAGAGTTTTCTGCAGAATGTCTATAATGTGTAGTTAAATTTCATGGATAATATCCTGTGATAAAAATGGACTGTTTCTTAAAACGCAGTTTACAGAATTATGTCTTTTGTCATATTGTTGTTGTTAGGTGCTGTTCAGTCAGATCTGACTCATAGCAATCTCACAGCATTTTCAAGTCAATAAACCAGATAAAAATGATAGGGCTATAATATTATTGATAGTATCAATTATAATTATTAACTCAACAAGTGTGTATAGAGTGCTAATTAAGCAAGGTCTTGGAGGCATACAAAAATAAATGTGGTAGCATCTAACTTCAGTTAAGTTTCTGACTAATAGGAGAATAGCATGCAAATACAAATGATCACTAAATATAATGATAAAATTGATACATCCCCAGGACATATCATTTTTTTCTGTTAGACTGGTATCTTGCCTCAGTGCAAAAACCAAATCATTCCCACTGACATATTGATGTGTACTTGTAAGACTAATCTCATTGTTTATAAAGGTATGATTTTATGTCATTGTTGTTTATTGTTGTATGTTGTCATCCAGTCAGGTCCAAATCTAGCTACTCTCATAGGGTTTTTAATGCCTATTTTGGGATTGCTTCAGGAGTGGATTGCCATGTCCTTCTCCTGTTTTTGTGATATTGGGGATTGAACTTGGGTCCTCAGAGAGCAGAGAGCAGCACTCTATCAATTGAGCTAAACCCTAGTGCATTATTTTACATGCAACAAAAATATCATTAATTTTATTTTTCCATGTAAGAATTTTCAAATCATATCTGAATGTATAATTCTGTGATCTTCATCTCATACATCCAGATAGGGAATATCTGTCTAAAAATGACTTCAACTGTAAGAGGTGATAGGCAAGAGCAAAGAATAAGGATGCCCTCTGCAGCCATCTGCTTTCCAGGCATCTTTCTTCTTTTTTTTTCTTTCTTTTTTTTTCCTTACAGTCATAAGGGGTTGAATTTATGACCTCACACATGCTTTCCAAGTGCTCTACCACTGAGCCACACTCCCAGCCCAATTTTTATATTTTATTTTGAGTCAGAGCCTCACTAAGTTTCATAAACTGCCTCTGGCCTTGAATTTACAATCCTCTCTCTGCTTCATTTCCCAAATCACTGAGATTACAGCTGTGCACCACCACTGCAGTTTCCCAGGCATCTTTTAAACCATGAATATCAAGGTGCAGCTTGTGATCTTGGGACAGTTAGGATACAAATGTTTGATTAAGATGCTTGTGCAGCCTGTAATCTTGGGATTATACAGATAAAGCTGTCTGGCCCAGATACTAGCACAACTGGGAATAAATAAAATTAAATGTACTTAAAATGTTTCTCATGGAAACAATAACACTCTTTCCTTCACTGAGAAATTCAGCCTCACTTGGATAGACCCCACTCTGTTCAAACACTAACTCCATCTCAAGAGGGGAAGAGAAGAGAGGAGGATCATGGGGGGCAACATACTAGAAACAATAAAGAAATCTCAGGGCTCACTTTTCTTTAAGTAACCCACTTTCTCTCTGAAGTATCATCTTTCCTTAATTATTTTCTGATAATTAACCCACTAACTTCATTTTACTCTGACTCATCCTGAGATTCTTTTCTGAGATGTAGCCAAGGACACATGGCTCGACCTGACAGCAGGTCCCTAGGAGGGGGAGCTCTGCAGGGTATAGGCAGTGACATGGGGCTGTGTCTCCCACTGCTGCTGACATCCTCAAGGTTCCTTTTGGGCTGAATTATAAATTCTTTTATTTATGAAAACAAGGACCTGAAGAGGCACCCTCATGCCTAGTAACACAATCCCTTTTAAAGTTTCATTTTCAAGTATGATGTCTACCTATAAGGAATTTTTTTAAGATAGTCCCCCAACTTTTAGCCTCTATATAATCACCTACCCTATAATGCAGACAGAACTTGGAATTATGGTGTAGTGTCACCCCAGTGATTACTCATCTCTCACATTGATGCATGGGAGAAGGATGTGGCAGTCCATTCCCCAAAATCCTGAAACAATTATCTATTGAAAACCCTATGAGGACTCCTTTGAGTTGGATCTAACTGGGTGACACGTAACAACAACCACCACCACCACAACAAGAAGTTGATGCAATGCAGTGCTTAAAATCATGTGCATTTGTAGATATCGAATTATCAGAACGGGAAACAAAATAAAACAAAATACAAAGGCATCACTACGGATAAAATCGATGCCTAAAAATAAGGAAGAACAGTCCGTATTAAAAATTCAAAGGAAGATATACTGAGATATTCCAAGTAGAAGCTGAAACAAATAAGCCTTCTCTTCGGGTGCAAGAAATTGTGGGCTTTATTTATTTAACTTAGATATTAAAGGGTAAGCTGTGTGGAAACTTTAAGGCTTGGAGTGTGCATGTGTTGGAACACTGGTGGCAACTACCACTTTTAATATGCTGCTACACATACACAACGTGTGGACAGAAGTTCAAAGACTATGTATTTCAAAGTGAAAGTTCATTTGAAAGTTTATCCATTTTTTGTTTTCATCTCCCCCCAGTGGTTGGTTTCTTGAAGACAATCTTATATAGCATGACTTCTCTCTTCCCACACTAGCCACTAAAGAATCCTGACTTGTTTTGCCTCCTTATTCAGGTAACCTAGTTTATCTTCCCCCAAGGTCTTAAACTACAAGAAACTACCTTAACAAGGACCAGGTCCTACTTGCAATTTGAACCAGGTTCACATTTGTATTCTCAAGGAAGCTCCTATTGAGATTGATAGGAGTGTAGTGCATATTGAAAATGGAAAGTAAATAAAAATAAAATAAAATAATAGCTACCGGCAGAATATTAATTAAAATGGTCAGAAAGCATTTTTTCCCAGTATCTTTTAGAGAGTTTAATTAATGGATACCTTGATATCAAACTCTGCATGCACAGTAGAAAAAACTTTTGTAGAAATGGAGAAAGATAATATTCGTACACATATATACACACACACAAGAAAATGAAGTAACAAAATGTCCTTTTAGGTGGGTCTTTAGTTGCAGTGTTGTGGCTGCCTTGATGTCCTGAACTGATTAAAACATTTTAAATTTCATGGTCATTTTGACTTTAGGGAAGAGCCAGAAATTTCACGTTTCCTGAATGAGGTGGATGAAGACACACTGTGATGTTTTTATTTAACAGACATGGCCCTGCAGAGTGATATGTGACAGAATGTGGTCATGATAGAGGAAGAAACTAAAGATAAGCACAAAAGAGGACTTCCAGAATTGAGTCAGAAAGTACAAAGAATAACGGGATAGAGGTGTTCAATGCCAGTGGAATATTTTGAGAGAAATTAAGGGTAATATGGCTTCTACTCCTCCATGGGTCCTTCAGGTTGTTTTTATGCTGTGGGGACTTGCCTGTTGCTGTTATGCTGAAAGCTATGCCACTGGTATTTCAGAAACCAGAAGGACCACTTATGATGGACAGGTTTCAGCTGAGCTTCCAGACCAAAACAGACAGGTAAGGACTTGGCAGGCAACTTCTGAAACAATTAGGCATTGAAAACCCTATGAATAGCAGAGAAGCACTGTCAAATCCAGCATTGGAAAATGAGTCCCCCTCACACCCCCAGGATGGAAGGCATTCAAGGAACAACTGAGGAAGAGTTAACTCCTCAAAGTAGAGTCAATCTTAATGACAGGAATGGAGCTCCCTGAAACTCCTTTTGCTGATGTGACACAATTCAAAATGACAAGAAACATATTAGTCTGCAACAATGAGTTCAAATATAAAAAATTGTGTGCATGGCACAGTGTCAGGGGATGTTTCATTCTGTTGCTCATAGTGTCACTATGAGTCAGATCTAATTTGAGGACACCTAACAACAATATGTCTTTTCCTGTCATTTTTAAAAGTTTATTTACTGAACTTGTTGTTGTTGTTGTTGTTGTTATTGTTGTTGTTGTTAGGTGCCTTAGAGTTGGGTCCAATTCATGGTGACCATGTGTACAACAGAATGAAACACTCCCTGACACTGTGCACTCCCAGCACTATCAGTGCTTCTTTGCTATTCATAGGGTATTCCGTAGATGATTATTTCATGATTGTTTTTCACGAGTGAGCTATCATGTCTTATTCTCATTTTTGCAGTGCTGAGGATCTAACCTAGGGCCTCAGAGAGTGCAGAGCATCACTCTACCAACTTAGCTAAACCTCTGCCCCCTCATATATATTGTTGTTAGGTGCTTTTGAATCAGATTCTACTTATTGCAACCCTAGGAGTGTTAGATGGCTGATTGTTTTGAGATTGCTTTGGGAGTGGATTGCTATTTCCTTCTATTTTTGTAGTGCTGGGAATTGAACCCATGGCCTCAGAGAGTGTAGAGCAGCACTCTACCAACTGACCTCAACCCAGCCCATATATAGAGGATGATTATATAGTTTGTGTATATAGACAGGCCCTAACTTATGGTGATGTTTCTACTTTACCATGATGTGAAAACAACACCTGTTCAGCAGAAACCAAAGTTTAGATTTTGAATTTTGCTCTGTTCCTAGGCCAGCCATATTCACTAGAGTCCTCTCTCCTGATGTCTGATAGTAGCAGCAAACCTCCACAACCAGTCAGCTATATAATCACAGCCAATGCTACACACCATACTGTATTGCTAAGCTGTGATGTTCAGTAAATTAAGTGTATTAAGTATCTTTTTGATTTAGGATATTTTCAACTTAAGTTTATGAGGATATAGCACCATCGTAAGTCAAAAATATCTCCTGTATTATGTGTGTGTGTGTGTGTGTGTAGTATGTGTGTGTGTATGAGAACTACTGTATTGAATGCCTATGCAAATTACACACAAGATACCATTTGTAGTTTTGTAAAACAAGTACACCTGCTAGGCTTAATGATCACAAATAATAAGTCTCTTTAAAACTGCTGCTAACAGCATTTTGGTGTCTTCTATTAGTAGTTATATAAAGGATGCTCTGAATTTTTAAAATTCATTGCTGCTACTTTCCTTACAAGTGTTGGTACAGCAATATTGTGACTGACCTATATTCTCTAGATTAATATTGTGCAGTTCCTCTTTTTACTATTAGAAGAATGCACTCGGGCATTGGAGTTGGAAGATCAGTAATTACTTTCTCTTCCAAGGACTACAGTCAAATGTATGTTTTTCCAAAGCTTCCCATTCTGGGCAACACCTCTATGTCTGGGTGAAATAAATCCTTTATCCAACATTTCTCCTCAATTACATATTTATTTCAACCAAGTAACCCACAACTTGCTTCCGTATTGGCACTTTTGAGACCCTTTAGTCTTCTCCTTTCAGTTTGTGAGTCTACTGAGAACAAATGGTCCTTCCAAGAGCATGTATCTGAGTATGTGACAGTGGCAAAGAGAAGCATGACTGCCTTTCTTTTTATATGAGTGCATGAAACGTAACAGTCAAAAATTTTACTTCTGAATTCCAACCTCATTTTTTTTATGGTTTTAAGTGATTTTTAAGGGATTTCTGATTGCATGTTCTGTGGAGGAATTGTACCAGTAGTAATGACTAGTCAGTTCCTGTGTACAGGAATACATGTATTTATATGTATCTAAAATAAAATACCACCAAGTGTCTGTCAGCTTGTCATACTGTGGAGGTTTGCATATTGGTGTGATGCTGAAAGTTATGCCATCAGTATTTCTGATACCAAAATGGTCACTCATGGTAGGCAGGTTTCAATTGAGCTTCCAGACCAAGACAGACTAGGGAGAAGGACCAGGCAGCCCACTTCTAAAATAATTTGCCATTGAAAACTCCATGAATAGCAGAGAAGCAGTGTCATATATAGTGTTGGAAAATGAGCCCGCTGGGCTAGAGGGCATTCAAAAGATGTCTGGGGAAGATTTGCCTCCTTAAAGTAGAATTGACCTTAATGATGGGAATGGAATAAAGCTCCAGGGGCCTTCATTGGCTGATGTGGCTCTACTCAAATGAGAAGAAACATGGTGGCTGCACAATGGGCTCAAACATAAAATGATTATGTGCGTGGAACAGTATATGATGATGTTTTGTTCTGTTGTACATAGGGTCACTGTGAGTCAGATCCAACTTGACAGCACATAACAACCAAACAAAGTAGTTATTATTCAGTGTTTTCAACATTTCCCACAGATTAAAAGCAACCTGTGTTTGCAGTGGCAAACACTATTTCTAGTAACTAGGTCTGTTTATGTGATTTCTACTTCAGTTTGTTACTATTGTAAAGGTGCTTTGTGTATATTATTGTACCATAGACATATGTAACTGCATCATGTTTTATAACATAGAGGCATTCAATTTGTACTCAGTAATGACACTTTCAGAAGCATTAAGAGAGTTGTCAGGTCTCTGAATGTAGACATTCAAGAACATGAATTACTTTCATATAAACATTCCTGGTTTTAGTGGCCAAAGTGCACTGGACATTTTGTATATTGCCAAGTATACATGAGCTCATAGGAAATTTACTTGCTATGTGACATGGTTTGAAGATACTTTGTACACTAGAAAACTCATGTTGAAATTTGATATAAAATGGAATGTTATTGATAAGTATTGGGATCTTTCAGAGTTGAAGAAGGGTTAATGCCTTTCTCATAGGAATGAGTTTGTTTTCTTGAGAACCAGTAGTTATAAAACAATGCTGTCCTTTGTGCTTTATCTCTTCTGCAGGCAATGTCTGCATATTCCCTCTTGGCCTTCTGCTTTCTGCTATCTTAGGAAGCAAGATGAAGCCCTCACCAGTACATGAACAGATGTTAGCACCATGATCCTGGACTCCCCAGATTATAGACCCATCAGCCAAAATAAGCCTTTATTCTTTATAAATCACCCAATCTCAGATATTCTGTCATATCAATAGAAATTGAACAAAAACATAACCAAAAATTATTGTTGTTGTTGTTAGGTGCCGTCGAGTCGGTATCCAACTCATAGCGACCCTCATAGGGTTTTCAATGGCTGAGTACTTCGGGATTGCCTTGGGAGTGGATTGCCAGGCCCTTCTCCCATTTTTGCGGAGCTGGGAATTGAACCCGGGGCCTCAGAGACTGCAGCGCAGTGCTCTACCCACTGGGCTAAATCCCAGCCCAACCAAAAATTATATTCAACAATTATTAGAAAATATATTTAACATAACTCATTAAAAATCAAATTAAAAATTCAGTGACTTTTATTACATACCCAATATCATACCTAAAATTGACAATACTAAATTTGTAACTATTGCCAGGACATGGAAATACTAAAAACCTCAGCCATTCCTAGAAGGAATCTGAAATGATATAATCACACTGCAAAACTCTTGGCAGTTTCTTAAAAGTTTAAACATATACCTTCCAGATGACCTAGCCATTCTACTACTAGGTATATGTTCAAGAGGAATAAAAACATACAACCACAGAAACTTTTACATATATGTCCTTAGAAAATTATGTTGCAACAACAATAATGCAGAAATAATCACAATTTCTATCAACATATGAATGCATAATAACTTTTGCATGCAGTACAATATTAACCAACAATTAAAAGGAATGAATATATAAAATAGTTATGGATGAATCTCAAAATAATGATACAGTATGCAAAAAAGACACACATGAATACTTGACTGTATACCTCTATTTTATGAAATTCTACAAAATTCAATCCAAACTAGTTATAGAATGTAAATCAATGATACTCATAGGATTATGTGATGTGGGAAAGTGGAAGACATACTAGGAAGGGATGGAGGAAAGAATTACAAAGTGGCTCCAGGATATTTTTCAGTGATGTCTGTGTACATTATCTTAATTGTACACTTTTAATGTATACAACTTGTGATATGCCAATTATACCTTAAAATGTGTGTATAAAATGGGAGAAGAATACTCTAGGCAGAGTTCTTGTTAGAATCATGTATATCACATTCTTGGACTCTATCATCTGCATGCAAGTGTGAACTATGTAAAACATTAGTCATGTAAATTAACAGTTTCTTGTGTTGTCTACAACATGACTCAACGGCACCTAACAAATGTCTACTGACTAAAAAAGGAGAACCACCTTTAGAATTTTTAGAACCTTTACTGGAGTAGTACCTCAGATTGAGTGCTTCCAATAAATAGCTGACTAGCCTTAGACAAACATTCTCTATTATAAAAACTAATCACTCCTATATTGTAAAATAAAATTAGCACATGTTTATGAACACACATGCCCACACAAACACACATATCATTTTTATTTTCTGTCAATGTGTAGTTAACTTGATATAAATGATAAGACAATAAATTAATTCATGACCTAATTTATCTTATCAATGTTTTTCGTCTCAGTAAAAAGTAATGATATCATTTATGCTAATATAAAAATAAAAGCAGATAACATATACAAAGCATGAGTACATAATAAATATTCAATTCTTATTACTATTTAATTGGGACTAAACAGTTTTACTATAGTGAAAAAAAAAATCAGCTCATGAATTATTCTCTTTCAGTCCTTGCCCATTTTAGCAGTTGCAGGCATTGACCAGAGATTGCTTGTGTGGCTTCAATGGGGGCTATTAAAAATGAGCAGAGGTGTGAAAGGTTTATTGATTCTTTCTTTTTTTCTGATATAGTAGAGAGTGCTGCCTCTATTATAATAAGATCAAAAGGAGATAATAGAGATCATTTATTTTTTATAGTCCAGTGGTTTTCAACCTGACTGAATCAAATGGGGGAATTTAAAAAATACTGTAACTGACTCCTACCTCTGGCCTTAAAATATCTGAGGGTGCAGGTCCAGCATCGGTATTTTCAAAAGTATACTGGGAATTTCTATTGTCTATAGAAGGCCAAAAATGATCAAGTAATACTTTCTATTAAGAGCTTTCTTGCATCACTAAAGTTGTACTCTCAATACTTCTATGAAATTATAAATGTATTTATTCCACACATACACACATGAATGAGATAAAAACAACAAAGTCAATTAATTGTGAGACAAATTTTACTACTTCTTGAATCATTATTTTTTATTGCCAAGAGATTAGTATTTTCCTGACATGTTCTGATTACACTGTTGACTGTGTGTAAGTTATCTCTCTGTTCTAATGAGATAACAACAGGTACAGCACTTCAGATCATTTTTTGACAATGTGTGTTAAACCTTCATTAAATTTATTAAATTGTGCTTGCTGTGAATACATCAAGTCTCAAACCAAAATTAAATCAAGAGGAGTCAAACCTGGTGACTAGTAGCAGATGCTAGCCATTCTACTTAATTATCTGACAGCATATTCAGAAAGACAATCTCCAAGGCAACAAAATAAAACCACAGAAAGATTTGATTTTATCTTTGCTATAATGTGAATGTTTATGTCCTTCCAAAATACATAAATAGAAATATGAATCTCAAGTTGGTGTTGTTAGGAGGCAAGGCTCTAGGAAGTAATTAAGTGGTGAAGTGAGTTCTCATGAGTGAGATTGTTGTTGTTGTTGTTGTTATGTGCCTTTGAGTCGGTATCCAACTTGTAGTGACCCTATGTACAACAGACTTAATACTATTGTCAGTGCTTTTCTGCTATTCATAGGGTTTTCAATGGCTGATTGCCTTTTGGGAGTGGGTTGCTGGGTCCTTCTCCCATGAGTGAGATTAATGCCCTTATAAAAGAGTCCCCAAGATCAAGTTCTCTGTTTTGAGCATGTGAGGACCCAGACAGAAAAACATATCCATGAACCAGAAAGAGAGACTTCTCTGGACACTGAATGTGGCAGTAACAGGATCTTGGACATCCCAGATTCAAGAAGTGTGAGGAATTGATTTCTATGTTTATAAGCTTATAAATGTATGCTGTTTTTATAGCATCCCAAATAACTAAAGCTAACATTGAATCACGCAATGGAAAAGAAAAAAGAAAAAAAAGAAAAGAAAAGAAAAGAAAAGAAAATGGAAGTCATTCCAAAGGTCAGGTTAATACAATTTACTGGAAATTATCATAATAATCTGTAGAAATTACCATTGGTGTATTGATTCCTAAATCTAGATTCAAAGCTGAGAGAGATTAGGAAGTTGATAAATGGACCTAACTTTACTCAAGATAGTAAAAAATACAAGTGTGTATGTGTATGAATGTATTTTTATATATACTCTAGATATTCCTGCTATTCACTTTGAAGAGTCTTCTTAAAGTTGCGGTCAAAAGACTGCCTGTTACTCACTGGTCATGAAGTTGTGGTGAACCTGGTCTATTCACTTTAAATTTCAAGAAGGTGAATGACTGCTTTCAATAATAAGGAGTACTATGATTATTCCATACAAAGAGGTAAACACAAGTTAATTCCTAAATTCTTAAATTTTCTTTGCTCAGTTAATAGGACATAAGAAGATAATATGCTATTGTTACACAATATAGGATTGTTAAGGAAGTTTATAATGAAATACTGTGATTATTGTACTGAGAGGAAGTCTAGTTTACTTTCATTCTAATCTCACTGGAGATCTCTATAAATGATTCACATCATGAAACCTTCAGTTATAAATTTGCCTATAACATTGTTTACTTTTCCATTGTCAGAATAGTTTTGTGCATCCTTTATTCTTCCTATACCACACTGAGTTGCACACTCAGGCATTGTATCAGTGTTTGATATGTGGCAAACCACTCATAAGCTTAATTTCTTAAAGTTAGCTATCATTTATTGAACTTGATGCTGAGAGTTAAAATTTCGAGTTGGGCTCAGCAAGCTGATTCTTCTATTGGTCTCAACTAGCTTTAGCCAGTTATCTCTGGGTAGTACATTGTCAGGCTGGCAGATCTGTTTCAGGGGGATGACAGGATCTCTTTTGAGACAGCAAGCCCAATAGACCACATGCCCTACCTTATTTACCAGTCTAATCCTGCCTGATTTATATGATAACATCATGTCCCAGCAATAGCAAATAAGGGTACATCCCAATTTATAAATGTTTTTCAAATTTACATATGCTTCAAAGCTACCAATTTCCCATTGGCTAAAACCAGTCATATGGCTGGCAGGGATTTAACAGGTACAACAGACTTATCTATTACTGGGAGAAGAAAACTTTTGCGGTCTCTAATATTCTTCCTCCCTATGGAAAGAATTATTCATATTACTTTCCTACGTAGGATATATTTACTCCACCACAAGATCTCAGAATTCTGATCCAGGCTGTGAGTCTAGGAACTTCTGATGCACATCAAGTCCTGATACATCTTTTCCTTAATACAGGAATATTTTTTCTCCTACACTTTGAATAGATAAGTAACTATCCCATTTCTGGATCCCAACCTGGATCAGGTTTCTAACTTGATATTTTTTCACAAAGGCACACAGAGTCCGTCTTCAGAGTTCTTGGTTTCCTTGATAAAGAAATTTAAAAATAAACAAAAAAGAAACTCAAGGACAATAGATGGGAATCAGAGAGAGTGAGAGTGCCCTGTGTAGGAGAATAAGTAAGGCTTCAGGAGGGGGGAGGAGATAAAGGGGGAAGAGAGATGAAAGGAAGAGGAAGAAGGAACGTTATACTTTCTGAATTAGAAGTCAGAAGGCTGGCAGGCACAGCAGGGAAAGTCTGGGGCTTTGGGGATATATAAGTACATATCTTATTTAGGGAATAACTATTCTTCTCACTTCCTTATCTTATCCTCAGGTAGGTAATATTTCTTTTCACTTTTTGGTTTTAATGCTAGTTCTTCTTTTGGTTGTACAATAGGATTTCTTCTTTAGTGGAGGATTGGTCTTACCTTAGGTGGAGGTCTCCTGACCCAGTCTGAACAGGGGAAAAACTGGGCTGTCTACGTTTGTAAAGGGTATTGCCCACCATGGGCCATGCCATTTGTACAAGAAAATGCTGACATATTAATTCTTATATATCTAAAATGGTGCCTAGGAAGCAAATGGCTGTGGAGAACCTTTTTTCATTCCATTTCTTCCTGCCTAAGATCCCCTCTCATTGGTCAAACATGAAGAGACCTCAGAAGATCTATTTTCTCTTCTAGATGCTGTAGAGTTGAATCTCTTTGCTTTTTCTAACCTATAGATATCATCTTCATTCCGCATCTTATGGTACTCTCCCTTCATCCTTAAAGCTATAAATATTACATCTCACAGGCCATTCCGTGTAGTTACACTTTCTGACTCTTTTTCCTTCTCTCTTACTTTCAGAGACACTTATAGACTGTGGTTACCTGGATGATTTAGGCTACTTGTCTTATTTGAAAATCAACTGATAAGTAAATTTAATTCCAAGTAAAGACTTAATTCTCAATTGAGTTCCTCAATTGCTTTGGCTCTTGTATTATAATATTCCAGTTATATGTTTACTCTAAGTATACTCTAAGTTTACTAAAAGCATAAACTTTTAGAAAGCTAGGAAACAGCCAGTTGTGGTGGTGCATGCTTGTAATCCCAGAGACTCAGGAGGTGGAGGTGAGGAGGACTGCAAGTTCAAGACCAGAGGCAGTCTGTTTAATTTAGCAAGACCCTGTCCCAAAAAGTAAAAAAAAAAAAAAGGACTGAGGGTGCAGCTCAATGATACAGCACTTGCAAAGCATTTAAGAGCAAGGCCCTGGGTTCAACAACCACCAGTACGGGGAAAAAAAGAAAGCCAGAAAGTAGGCTGTTATTTTTGGCTTGAACATTTAGAAAAATAGTGCAAAATACTAGTTTGATGAATCTTTGATGAATCTTTGTTGAATTAGTAATGTTTAGTTAGGTTTTCTACAACTGTAGTGGGGAAAAGAAAAGATCTGTTAGTCTTACAAAACAGTGTATAAGACTTATGGCTGGTTTTTTTTGTTTGTTTGTTTTGGTTTGTTTTTTTTTTTTTTTTTTTTTTTTTTTTTTTTTTTTTTTTTTTTTTTTGGCAGTACCAGAGATTGAACTCAGTGCTTCATGCATGTTAGGGAAGTGCTTCTTCACTAAGCTGCATCCCTCACCTCATTTGTTTATCTATTTGTTCATTTATTTATTTTTTGACACAGGTTTTCATTATGTTCCACAAGCTGGCTCTGGCCTTGAACCTTCAATCTTCCTACCTCAGCCTCCTGAGTACCTGGCACTACAAGAATGCATCATGACACCTGGTTTAGAGACTATGTCATTTTATAAACAATTTTATTTCTTCAACTATCATAATCTATAGCCTCAGTGCCAATCACCTAATTTAAAGCCATTAGCCTTATCAAACTCATCCTTTCTGTGCTTTGTTAGATTTTAAGATGAAATGTTTTATGATTATGCTACTCTAGAACAGTAATTCTCAACTCAGGGTGAATTTTCCCTCCTTGGAAGATTTAGCACTGTTTGGAGACATTTTTGATTGTCAGGTCAGAAGGGATGCTACTGGCCAGGGATGTCAGATTTATTTTTTCTTTCAGTTCTATTTTATAAAGATTCAGGAAAGGGTCCCATTTTCTTTCCCAAAGGACAAATACTATTTTCTATAGAATACTACATTTTTCTCTATCTATCTATCTATCTATCTATCTATCTATCTATCTATCTATCTGTCTATCTACACATACATACACACACATATATATAATATATATACGTTTATATATACACACACAATATATGGCATACATATATACATATGCAACAGCATGTTTATTTTATCTCAGTGCATTATTTTAAATAAAACTACATTTTATTTAAAACATAATTATTAAAGTAGAATCCAAGTTGAGTTCACTTATTTCAAGGGAGGAGAAAAACTTGTATGACTTAAGCTGTCTTTCAGAAATGTTATTATAATGTCACATGAATAAAAATTAGTCAGTACTTTGTTCCTGTGCTAGAGTTTCTTTTGTAAGCTTTACATTGGGATTGTTTCTTCTACTGACCACATGATAAAAAAAATTAAACATGGTCTTATTCTCAGGTTAGAAATAAAAGAATGACAAAATCAAGCAGTCTTCCTCATTATTATTTCCTGCACATATTTTATTTTTCTGAGAACTTCTTACATGAACTCCTGAAGGTGACACATCCAGTGCAGAAATATTATGGCCAAATTCAATAAAATATTAAGAATAGCCAAGAGAGAGAAAGATTAGGTTTGCCTTTTCATCCCATGATTGATGATGCGTATTTATAAAAGGACTTGCAGATTTCCTGTGGCCCTCAGAGCACCACAGACACTCTAGCATCAGGATATAATACAAGGTAATATCCAGTATTAATTTGTTCACATACTTTTTATGGGAATTTATAGATAGACAATAAGCTCAAGCCATTCTCTACTCTTGTAGAAAGTACAATTACATATGGAAAACAGACAAGTAGGCAAGCAGCAATTATACATTATGGAAATGCTATAGATGCACACTGGATGGTGAGACAGATGCTATAGACATCCTACTTGATGAACATCTCCTCTTATCCCTTGCTGCTAGAAGCTGGATTTTGCTCAGCAGCTGATGACTCCTGTGCTCAGGGAAAGTGATTTTCTTCCCAGGTCAAGAAAGGAATATTGATTAGCCAAAGCCCATAATAACCATCCTTTCCTTTTGCCAGTGACTGGCTCAAGCATGATCATGAGCTAAAACATCAGCTAATAAGAAAAGTAGGAGGTTTACTTTGGGGAGCCTGGGAGAGGATTTTCTCCCTGATAAAGGGGTAGAGGTAAGGAACAGTATCTATTTCCCTTCTCCCAAGTTGATTGTGTGTTGGCATGAAAACCGGAACTGCCACAGCATTTACAATCATCAGGACATCAGTGTGAGCTTAAAAATCAAAATACTGAGAATAATGGAGCAGAAAGATTAAAAAAATAAAAGGGTTCATTCTTGATGAGCTTGTTCTACTTTACACATGATTTCTTTCATCAACTTTTTTCCCAAGCTGTTTATAATTGTATCTTCTGTTTCTTACAGCTGCAAACATCTTAAATATTGATGAAAGATACCTAAGTAAAGATTGGGATATCAGGTAAATCCTCCCACAGTAAATATGATCTACCTGCATCATGAAGCCAGTTGCAGACATCTTCGTAGTTTTTTGTCTTGTATTTCCACAACCTATAAGACAGATTCAATAATTAAAACTAAATCAGGAATATATACTGGTAGCCGAGTGCAATGTGATAAGTCATGGAATACTTTCAATATTACAGACTCTATCATACTGGGATATTTGGCACCCAAGGGAAGGAAGAAGAATCTTAAATAATTATCCTTATATATGTAGCCATTAAATGAGAAGTCATTTTAAATATATAAACATTTAGGAACGTTATATTTCTCAAGACAGGTAAAAAATGACTGTCTCATAAATGCTGTAAACAGAGTTATCAAAAGACCTTGCAGTTATTATCTCAAATGCACCTGAGATGGATCATATGACTTTGTTTCCTGAAACTCTCCTAACCACAAGATGAAGGGCAAAAGAGGACGCAAAAAATTGTCTAGAATGAAGGACAGATTGAGATCTCTCACTGACTTAGCAAACAAATTTTACCCCTACTTATCAGCCATTTCTACCCTCCTTCTAAAGAGAGCTATTTCATGTTGCTTTTCTGTAAGAATATTTGAAGTCCAAGAGTATAATCATTTTACATTTTCTATTGCCAACATTTTTAGTTGGCCAGTATGCATTAGGTGCTTTTATCAACCCTGATGTTTCTGCTATTTGACCAGCTGGTACTTTTACCAACACTGTAGATGTCAGCTTCAGTTCTTACCAAACACACAGCAGAAAGTGCTGGATGTTCCAGATTGTTGCTTGAACCACTGATAGGTGAACACACATTTTTCTTAGTGACTTCAGTGGAATAACTGGCATGATTGATTCTGTCCAAGGTTTTTCTAGCCTACTGTTGGGGAGCAGGATGGATTTTAACTCAAGGCTTCAGAGAGTGCTGGTTTTTCAATTTCACACATTTTTAGTCAAAAAACTATTTTAAATATTCTGATATATCTCACAAAATGTATTTTAAAACTGATTAATTATTTTAGATAATTAAAAATACATGTGTTATGATTTTTTTATTGGCAGTCAGCATTTAGAGAAGTCAAGGGTGATTAGAATTTGTGGGAAAGATTTAGGGAAGAGGTAATAGAATTTGCAAGAATTTTTGGGCTAAAAAAGAAGTGGATAGATCCATGATTCTGTCATGGAAGCATTGGAAACAAAGGGAGAGAAAAGAAATATTATTAGTGTTAATCCAAACATTCTAAATTATGACTAATAAAGTGCACCACTTTCTAAAAGGAAGATAGTTGTTTATTGATTTATGAGGTAGAAAAGATTTTATATGGGTACCATTTTATTTTTAACTAAGCACATACTTATTATTTTTAAAAAATTTACACTTGGTGCTATTATTGCAAATTTAAGGAACACATCATTTTAAATTTTAGCAGATGTTGTCCAATTGCCTTTCAAAAAAAGCCTATAACCATTCACATTCCTGCCATGGGTAAATGAAAGTACTTTTCCCCCACAGGCCTGCCAAAGGTAGGTCAGTTCATAATTACCATTTTATTTTGCATTTCAGTAACAAGTGAATTTGAATATTTCTTCATAAATTTATTGTCCATACTTATTTTTATAGATTGCTATGATTATCCTTTTATCATATTTAAAGAAATGAAGCCATAAACAATATTATGCCTTGGAAATGAAGTGACCTCAAAAGAATCATTTGTTGAAGGCTTGGTCTCCAGTTAGTCAATGAGGATGATGAGGACCAATGATTGTATCATGAGGGCTGTAAGCTAATCAATAAATTAATCCATTGATGTATTCAGCATTTGATGACATTATTAGGAGGTGGGGGAAACTAGGATGTGGAGTTTTGTGAGAGGAAGTAGGTCTTTTGGGGTATGCCATTGAAGGGTATGTCTTCCCTGTTCCCTTCCATTCACTCTCTGCTTTCTAACAGCCATGAGGTAAGCAGTTTTCTCTGTCTTGCCTTTGTGACATGATGTTTCTCTCTTGCCATTGATCTAAAAGCAGGGGAGCCAGCTGATCATGAACTGACACCTCTGAAACCATGAGAGGTGAACCTTTCCTCCTATAAGTTGTTTTACAAAAGTATGTTGACACAGTAAAGAAAAATGACCAACAAAAAATAAGGCATGCATCCAAAAATAACAGAATCTTAGTGATAGAATGGGAAATTACTCTAATTATTACTTTCTTTCCACATTGTAAGATCATTTCTATAGTAATCAACAGAAAACAATAAATAATAATAATAATAATAATAATAATAATAATAATCAACAATAATAATAATTTCCTCCAGTTGCTAAGCAAAATGGGAAAATAAGTCCACAGAGTTAGGAAACTGAAAAGAAATATCCAGAATCAGGGGGAAGAAAACATGGAGGAGTTAGGAATAGAGCTGACACTGTGTCCCAGTAAAATGTTTTAAGGTAGAGAGGACAAAATATGAACAAAGATGGGCCATACTGTGGTATTAAGCTTCTAACAACAATGAAGTACAGAAAATATTTATAGTAATTAATTACCAATTGATTTTTATCTCATGTACGGAATGAGAATATATATATGTGTATAAATGAAGAGCAACTGAGGATGTTGTTGTTGTTAGGTGCCGTCGAGTCGAGTCCGACTCAAAGCGACCCTATGTACAGCAGATTGAAACACTTGCCGATTCTGTGCCAGGCAAACGATCTTATTTATGTTTAAGCCCATTGTTGCAGACAATGTGTCTGGTGGACACTCCATCTGGTGGAGGGTTTTCCTCTTTTGCATTGACCTGCCACTCCCCCAAACATGATGTCTTTCTGCAGGGACTGATCTCTCCCGACTACATGTCCGAAATATGTAAGATGCAGTTTGGCCATTCTTGCTTCCAAGGAGCACTCTGGTGGCACTTCTTCTAGGACAGATTTGTTGTTTCTTTTGGCAGTCCATGGTATATTCAGTAGATGTCTCCGCACCACAATTCAAAAGCATCAATTCTTGTTCTGTCTCTCTTGTTCAATGTCCAGCTTTCACAACTATATGATGCCATTGAAAATACCATGGCATGCGTCAGAAGCACCTTCGTCTTCAATGTGACATCTTTGCTTTTCAATACTCTAAAGAGATCTTTTGCCACAGCTTTTCCTACAGCAATGTGTCTTTTGATTTCTTGACTGCTGCTTCCATGGGTGTTGATTATAGAGCCAAGCAAAGCAAAATCTTGGACAAGATCAGTCTTTTCTCCATTTATTGTGAAGTTGCATGCTGACCCAGTAGTAAGGATTTTTGTTTTGTTGATGTTTATTCATAACCCATATTGAAGGCTATGATCTTTGATCTTCATCAGTAAATGTTTTAAATCCTCTTCGTTTTCAGCACGCAAAGTGGTATCATCTGCATAACGCAGGTTGTTAATGAGTCTTCCTCCAATCTTGATGCCACATTCTTCCTCATAAAGTCCAGCTTCTTGGATTATTTTCTCAGCGTATAAATTGAAGAGATAGGGTGAAAGTATACAGCCCTGACGCACACCTTTCTCAACTTTAAACCACTCAGTATTTCCTTGTTCTATTCGAACAAGTGCCTCCTAGTTCATGTACAGATTTCTCATGAGCCCAATTAGGTGTTCTGGTAGTCCCATTTTCTGGAGTGTTATCCATAATTTGTTATGATCCACAGAATCAAATGCTTTTGCATAGTCAATAAAACATAGATAGACATCTTTTTGATATTCTCTGCTTTCAGCTAATATCCACCTGACATCAGCAATGATGTCCCTAGTTCCCCGCCCTCTTCTGAATCCCGCTTGATTTTCCGGTAATTCCCTGTCTATATACTGCTGCACTCGCTTCTGAATGATATTTAGTAGAATTTTGCTGGTGTGTCATATTAATGATATTGTCTAATAGTTTGCACGTTCAGTTGGATTCCCTTTTTTGGGAATAGGCACAAATATGGATCTCTTCCAGTTAGTTGGCCAAGTAGCTGTTTTCCAATTCTGTTGGCATAAACATGTTAACACCTCCAGTGCTACATCTGTTTGTTGAAACATCTCTATTGGTATCCCATCAATTCCTGGAGCCTTGTGTTTCGCCAGTTCTTTCAAGGCAACTTCCGCTTTGTCTTTCTACACCATTCGTTCCTCTTCATATGCAGCCTCTTGGAATGGTTGGTCATCTACCAATTCTTTCTGGTATAATGACTCTGTGCATCCTTCCCATCTTCTTTTGATGTTTCCTGCATCATTTAATATTTTCCCTGTAGAATCTTTCACTACTGCCACTCGAGGCTTGAATTTTTTCTTCACTTCCTTAAGCTTGAGAAACACAGAGCTCGTTCTTCCCTTTTGGTTTTCTGCCTCCAGCTCCTTGCACATGTTGTTATAATATTTGTTTTTGTCTTCACGAGCTGCCTCCTGAAATCTTCTGTTTAGTTCCTATACTTCATCATGTCTTCCTTTTGCTTTAGCTGCTGGATGTACGAAGGCAAGGTCCAGTGTCTCTTTTGACATGTAATTTGGTCTTTTCTTTTTTCTTGTTTTTTTTAAGACCTTTTTGCTTCCTTCTTGAATGATATCTTTGATGTCATGCCACAACTCTTCTGT
>VMDO01019642.1:25671-39312 GCA_007922755.1 Pedetes capensis
AAACCTATTTTTGAGGTGGTCTCTGAACTCAGGTGGGATAGACTCAAGGTCATACCGTGGCTCTCGTATACTTGTTCTAATTTTCTTCAGCTTCAGTTTGAACTTGCATATGAGAAGTTGATGGTCTGATCCACAGTCAGCACCTGGTCTTGTTTTGACATTTTGTACAGAGCTTTTCCATCGTCTCTTTGCACATATGCAGTCAATTTGATTTCTGTATGTTCCATCTGGTGAAGTCCATGTGTATAGTCTCCATTTATGATGTTGAAAAAATGTGTTTGCAATGAAAAGGTCATTGGTCCGACAAAATTCTATCATGCGATCTCCAGCTTCATTTCTGTCACCAAGACCATATTTTCCAACTACTGAGCCTTCTTCTTTGTTTCCATCCTTTGCATTCCAGTCACCAGGGATTATCAGTATGTCTTGGTTGCATGTTTGATCTATTTCAGATTGCAGAAGCTGATAGAAGTCTTCCCTTTCTTCATTTGTGGCCTCGGTGGTGGGTGCATAAGTTTGAATAATAGTCATATTAACTGGTCTTTCTTGTAGGCATGTGGATATTATTCCATCACTGACAACATTGTATTTCATGACAGATCTTGAAACGTCTTTTCTGATGATGAATGCAACCTTATTTCTCTTTAGTTTCTCATTCCCAGCATAGTAGACCATATGATTATCTGACTCAAAATGGCCTATGTCAGTCCATTTGAGGTCACTGATGCCTAGAATGTCAATGTTTATGCGCTCCATTTCTCTTTTAACAATTTCTAATTTGCCTAGATTCATACTATGTACATTCCATGTTCCAATTATTAATGGATGTTTACAGTTGTTTCTCCTCATTTTGAGTCTTGCCACATCATCAAGTTGAGCACCCTGGAGTTTTACTCCATTTCCTTCATCACAGTAGACTCTACTTGGAGGAGGCAACTCTTCCCCAGTAGTCTTTTGAGTGCCTTCCATCCTGGGGGCCTCATTTTCCGGCATTATATCTGACAGTGTTTCTTTGCTCTCCATAGGGTTTTCAATGGCTAGTTGTTTCTGGAGTGGCTCGCCAGGTCCTACTCCCTAGTCTTTCTTAGTCTGGAAGTTCAGCTGAAAACCTGTCCACCATGGGTAACCCTGCTCCTGTCTGAGGTTACTGTGGCAGAGCTCTCAGCCTCATCGCAACACATAAGCCCCCACGGCAAACTGACAGATGTGTGGGGGCTCTGATGGTAAAATAATTAATACAAGGATGCATATATAGCATAAGAAAAAGAGAAGGAGAATAGAAAGAGGGAAGAGAGTAAAACAAGAAAGGAAGAAAATAAAAATTAAAAAAAAAATAACCTCATGCGTACACGCTCCCACCCACGTATAAAATCACTTATAGTCAGGTGCGGTGGTATACACCTGCATTCCCAGCAGCGTGGGGGCAAAGGCAGGAGGATCGCAATGCAAGCCCAAGATTATAGGCAGCCTGTGCAACCCAGCGAGACCCTGTGTCAAAAAGTAAAAATATGGGCTGGGGGTGCAGCGCGGCAGTCCATCACCTACAAAGTGAATAGGCGCAAGACCCTGGTTTCAAACCCCTGTACAAAACAACAAAAACAAACAACAACAAAAAACCAAACCAAAACAAAACAAAACAAAAACCCCAAGAAACAAAAAAACAAAATCAAAACAAAACCAAAACAAAACCATGCATACACCCTCACACACACATATAAAACACTTCTAGTCAGGTGCGGTGGTATACACCTGCATTTCCAGCAGCTTGGGGGAGAAGGCAGGACGATCGCCAGCCCAAGATCACAAGCAGCCTGCACAACCCAGCTAGACCCTGTGTCAAAAAGTAAAAATATGGGCTGGGGGTGCAGCGCCGTGGTCTAGCACCTAGAAAGCGAATAGGTGCAAGACCCTGGTTTCATACCCCCATTCAAAACAACAAAAACAAACAACAACAGAAAACCAAACCAAACGAAAACAAAACAAAAACCCCAAGAAACAAACAAACAAACAAAAAACAAAATCAAAACAAAAACAAAAACAAAACCATGCATACATGCTCGCACACACATATAAAACACTTCTAGTCAGGTGCGATGGTGCATGCCTGCAATCCTAGTGGCTTGGGGGGCGGAGACAGGAGGACTATAAGCCCGAGATCAGAGGCAGTTTGTGCAACCCAGCAGGCCCCTGTCTCAAAAAGTAAAAAATATGGGCTGGGGGCGCATTGCGGCTTTTCGCCCACTTGGGAGACCACTTGGGAGAACAAAATCCTCTTGTGGGTGGGATGATATTCAACCCCCCCCCCCCGGAGAGAGTCTGCAGTAGGTCTGCCATGCACGGTGATTGCACTCGAAACTGTTTTTATTGTGTCTAATTGTCTCTCAAGACTCTGCCAGAAAGGAGCACTCTGTCCGTGTGGCGCTCAGCCTCCTCCGCAGACCTCACCTATCTCCACAGTGCAGTGGGATGACTTAGGATCCCCTCTGGTGTGTCTGGGGTCCAGGCGTATGTGTGCCCATATGTCTGTGGAGATTGCGTCTGCATGACTGTCCCGCCACAACAGGAGGGAGGGAGCCGCGTTTCAGCTCTGGATGTGTACCTCTGGCACTGGTTTCCCACTGCCACAACAGGAGGGTGGGAGTGATTCTGTGCTGACTCACCAGAAAACTTGCAGTTTGTGTCCTGCGGGCAGGGTGATAGTGTGATGTCAAGGTTGTACACCGTGTTGGGTCCGGCTCCCGTGGGTGTGTGGGCGAAGTCCCCTCTGAGTCTCCGGGATTCTATCCTGCCATCTGCCTGAAAGCAAAATGGCGGTCCTGCCACTGACCTCTGTATAGTTCCTCCGAAGCCAAATGCTCGATTTCAGTGTCCATCCAGTTTCATCCTCTGTCTCCCAATCTAAACTATCACTGTTTCTATCTATTCAATGTGAGTTCTAGACCCCTCATCAAGGCTTCCCTTTACTCTGGGAGAGAAGGCGCGTGTTATCTGTCCTCCATCCTGATCATATATATATATACATAATATATATATATATATATAATATATATATATATTATATATATATATATATATATATATTATATATATATATATATATATATATATATATATATATATATATATTATATATATAACTGAGGATACAGCTGCTTAATATGGAAATGATTGAGGTCTGCTGGACCAAAGTCTAGTCTGGGTTGTATTTTCTGTTAAGCTATTGCATCCGATGGACCTTCAGCACATGCATGAAATAAGGGATTAAAAAGTTTTTACTGGCTTTTTGCCTACTTTTTTTTCCACAGGTCTTGGCCTTTAACTGGATCCTAGAAAAACTAAAAATTATTTTTTATTTTGAATATTAGTCACTTTTGAAACAGATGTATGATACATAGAGTATGGATGGGCAAAGTGTCAACAGCACATCATATAGTAAAACAAGAGCATGGGTAGTTAGAAGAAAGGCACATCAGCAAGTGGGTGTTTATAATTATGGGTACCGAACTTGCTAGTGAATTTTTTAAAAATGTAATGATAGGTTGTGCATAATAGTGTGCCCTTATCATACTGTTTAGTTCATGATTGAACAGCACAAATCTGTTATTTTCAGATGCAGAACAAAAATGATGATATTTCTTGCATGAGCAATTTTGTGCTTCATTGCTCCTAATTGCTTAAGATTCATTTTTTGAAAGCTTACAATGTCTTAGAAAAAAGGAGGTCAACATGAGAGAAATTGCAGAAATTCATGCACAACAAAAAATGAAGAGGAAAAGAAAATCTGATTTTTGAAGGAGTAAATCATTTAAAAGCAAAAGTCTGTGCATTGAAATTAAGTACAAGCCTAGCCTATAGGCTATTCAAAAGAATTTCATTACACAAAAGAATAGTTGACACTAGTAACAAACTGCCAAAGTCAATAATAAGAGCAAAGTGGTATAAATCATCTCAAGAGGGAACTGAATCAATTTAGAAAAGAAAGAAACTACAGCTACTGCCTTTATTCTTAAGGCATGAAAAATACCTAAATCAACTTCCGCAGGTTATCATTGTATTTGAAATAGTCCTTCTGATAGCTGAAGTAATTTATATTTTTTAGGAAATGATTTTAACTTATTGCATTTGCTAAACAAATCTATATTCCCTCTTTTACTTAACTTCATCTCTCTTGGGAAGAGACTCCGTTTTTCTATTTATTGTTTTATTCCTAATTCTCCAGTAATTTTGTCAAAGTATAGATACTCATATTATTTATTAAATAAATTAATGAAAAATGAAAGAAAAACATGCATCAGTGGAGTATGAAATATTTGACCTAATATTAACTAATTACAACAGAAATAAACTCGAGCACACAAACAGTACCTTCCATTACTGTTTCAACACTATCAAATTCAGAGCATCGTGGCACAAAACAAATCTTTTTTTTGTTTCTGGTGTCACTTCTGGTTTATTTCTATTCTCCTCTCTTTTATAGTGTTGTTGTTAGGTGCCATCGAGTCGGTATCCGACTCATAGCGACCCTCATAGGGTTTTCAATGGCTGACTGTTTCGGGATTGCCTTGGGAGTGGATTGCCAGGTCCTTCTCCCATTTGTGCGGTGCTGGGAATTGAACTCGGGACCTCAGAGACTGCAGCGCAGCACTCTACCAACTGAGCCAAATCCCAGCCCTTCTTTGATAGTTGTTGTTGTTAGGTGCTGTCGAGTCGGTATCCGACTCATAGCGACCCTCATAGGGTTTTCAATGGCTGAGTGCTTCAGGATTGCCTTGGGAGTGGATTGCCAGGCCCTTCTCCCACTTTTGCGGTGCTGGGAATTGAACTCGGGCCTCAGAGACTGCAGCGCAGCGCTCTACCCACTGAGCTAAATCCCAGCCCTCTTTTATAGTAGTCACTCATTTATAACGATTGAAAGTAGAGATTGTTCTGTAGCTGTTCATAGATTGAGCTGGGGTTTAGCTCAACTAGTAGGGTGCTACTCTATACTCCCTGAGGACTCAGGTTCAATCCCCAACATCACAAAAACTGGAGAAGGATGTTCAATGCACTTCCAAAGCAATATCCCATCAATCAGCCATTGAATATCTGATTGCATCTAGTAACATTAACAACAGTTCATAGATTAGTTATCATTAAATCTTTTTGATCTATTTTAAGTGGTGTATGGAGTGATCAGGTGGTATCATAAATAGGTTGAACATACCTAATTTGAAAATCTAAGTACTACATACTCCAAAACTTTTGAGGCTATTACATGGTGCCACACATGGAAAATTCCACAGCATGGTACTATTTTATGCACAAAATTATTTAAAATATTGTTTAAGACTACCTTCGGCCTATGTGTATAAGGGGCACATGAGGCATAAATGAATTTAGTGTTTAGACTTGGGTCTTGTCCACAAAATATGCTATCACATATGTGTAAGTATTTCAAAAGCAGAAAACTTGAAATATTTCTAGTCTTAAAAATTTTAGGAAAGAGATATTCAATTAGTATCATGTTTTTATTTAAAGCATTCCTCATGCTTTGTGGTGCTGTAATTTTCTGTCAGAGCTCAATGATATTTTACAAGCTCCTCATTTGCTATTTACATAAGCACTGAGGAGAGAAGTGTCCAGTAAATTCTGGGATAGTTTTTTGAATGTAATTCATAATAAAGACCTTAGTTTGTATGTACCACAGATTCCCCATGTACAACTTGTTTTTAAAGTAAATTAAAAATTATGTTGGTTTTGTTTTACACCAATTAATTTCTAAATGGCATTTTCTTTTGTTTTATATGCTTTCACTTGTAATGAATCTAACTAGAAGAGATCTCCCTATATTTATTTGCAATATTTCCTGGGATAAATTTTATTATTTAATTTAATAACAATTGCTGACACTTTACAGAACTCCATAGAGAATTGCAGCCCTCATTTAAAATCACTTTAGGCTAGTTTATCTTGTTAGGGAACAAAACATAGCAGTGCTATGGGCTTAGTTACGTGTTCAGCACTTTAGAAAAAGTGAACACTTTGCTCTCCTAACCCATCCATCTGGTTCAGTCCTGAATAGCTGCTTTCTCTAATATGCATTTGATGAAAAACCAAAAATCAATCACAGGACTGTAATCAATTGATTGCACTAAAGAAAATAAGTAATAATTTAGTCGTCCTTCTTTTAACTTCATTTAATGAACACAGAATCAACAAGGAAGAACACAATAGTGCTAGAAGCCCAAAGGGAAGAGTGTTATTTCAATCCTGTGTCAAGATTCATATTTACATCTACAGTAATTTTTATTACAATAAAAGCATTTGTTATATTGTTTTTGTTTCAGTACTATAACATTCAGTAGGATATTCACAATGAATATCTTTAGGGGATTTAAATTCTATGACAGCTCAATAAGTATGTAACTAATATGCTTGTAAATAATATAGAGACACTAAAATAAAACGTGAACAAACTTTAAAATAAAAATTATTGACTAGAATACAACAAAAATAATTTTAGACGTGAGGTAAAAGATAAAAGCACATTATTTTTTGATGCTCATCAAAAATACACGACAGTGCAATAAGTTTAAAAGGTGCCATACTTAAATTCTATTGACCTCTCCTTTTAGTTCCAACTGACTTCCAAATATGCATGATAAACAAAGGATTAAGAAGCCAAAGAAGGTTGACTCATAGTTCTCATCTCATAGGAAATAAACTAAGAATTGGGGTGAATAAAGCAATATTTCTCTTTATTGTACCTCTGTAACTTTTTCTTGCTAAGCACCCCTTCCATGTTATGAGAATACACATTTTTAGAGAGGATGGTGATTGTAGAGAACATTGAAATTCTGTCTTAAATATGCTTTTCCTGTTACCTTTGCCCACCAGATCCATCCTCAAGTCTTTTCTGCCCAACTGTCTGATGACTATGAATGACATTACGAGGATTTTTTTGTATTCTAGCTTCCAGCTATGTTTCACAATGAGAAAAGTTACATTATTTCTTCTCTAATCCAAACTTGCTTCCAACGTGTTCTGAGAGCGGCTGTGTCCTTTCAAAATTATAACTCAATAAAAGACTCATCACTATTTTTTCTTTCTAGGAAGCTCCATCTCCCTGGTTGCTTCCCTAAGGCCTCTCATACATCTAATAAAAAGATGCTTTTCAATCTTGTCAGTTGAGTCATGTGAGTGGACAACAACCTGAGAGAAACAGTAGCTGATTGCAAATGTACCACTAGGAAGTAGATACTCAGATGGGGTGATCTGGAAGCAAATTAGTCACATATTAAACAATGATTTTCTTGTTGGGAAAAATGGAACAGTGATAGTCATTTCTTGACACTAGACTTTATCAAATGATTATTATTGGTGATTAACTTGCTACATAATTTGTGCAGTTAAGGGTAAAATGAAATAATGGGCCCCAGGTTTAAAATGATTAAAAATTTCTACATAGTTACAAGTAAGAAGAGAGCATTAAAACAAGTCATGAGCCCTAAGAACTGCATAGCATTGTGGGACTGCATAGTCTATCTGTTTTTGAAACTGACACTGCTTGGTGGGTTGTAGTGGAGAACCAATGGAGGGCAAAGGTTTTGTGATCATATTTTGCTTGCATTTGATCAGCATGATAATTATATTGGTTAAAAAGACTGTGGAGTAGTCCATGCTAGAAAACTTATAAAAATAGAAATCTATGGGCCTTTAATTCTCAATTACACATATAAATTAAAAGACAGTAAGCTACTGTGACTGTCTTAAAACAATTTTAGTTCTCCTAGCTATAAGAAATGACTACCAAGGAATAGGCTTCAAATTGAAGTGTGAAGATCAAGAGTTACATATCCAGTTAAATATTTTAAATTCTCTTAGGCTTATAATAGAGCACAGGTTGGACATAAATCGGCTTGGAAGACTTGGTTTGGGGGCATGGCATACTGATAGACACAACCAAAATTGGAAATTTATCCATTAAATATTATTCAATTCTATTTTGATTTTAGGTTTATTTCCCTAGAGATACTTTTTGCTATCTTTTATTGTCTGTGGTTCTAGACTACAGACTGAAAAATCTTTCCAGGAGATGGCTAGTACACCAAAGAAAATTGCAATATCCTGCTACCAGTAATCGTATTAAATTGAACAGGAAAAGGTATGAAGTAGAATTGGGCCAAATTCATCTATTGGGCCAAATTCATCTATGTAGTGAATTTAGTCTTTGAATTGGCATTTAAAGGTTTTATGCATGCACTGGAAAGTGGATTTAAAAGTTTCATTCTTTAGTATATTGAAACCTGAAATAAAAAGCCTAGTGTGGTGACACAAGCTTTTAATCTCAGCGATTTAGGAGGCTAAGGTAGGAGTATTCCAGTTTCAAGGCCAGAGGCAGCATGAATAACTTAGTAAGACCTGTCTCACAATTAAAAATTAAAAAAAAAAAAAAAAAAAAGGACTGGAGTGCAGTCTAGTGGTAGAGCAATTGTAAATGCAGGAGGCCCTGGGTTTAACTCCCAATGACTGCAAAATAAATTTTAAAAAGAAAGAAAAATAAAGGCAAGAAAGAAATAAATGAAGAGAGAGAGCAAGAGAGAGGAGAAGAAAACAGAAGAGAGAGCAGAGAAGAGGAGAAGAGAAAAAGAGAAGAGAAGAGAAGAGAGAGAATCCTGAAACAAGAACTACATGTGGGTATTTATGGAATAACTGTACAATGAGAAACTAAAAAGACAAAAATATAATCTTATTAGATCCTGGATCTGAATAGATGTTATAACCCACCATTCCAATTGGGACTGATCATATGATAAATGTTCCAATAGCCCATCCTTTTTTTAAGGCTTAGACTCCTTAATGTTTAGTGCTAAATTTATTTTCTGATTTATTTTGCTGATAAAAATATTGATTTATCTTGGAGAGTAACTATGTAGTACCATAAACCTGATAAGGTGGTACTATCCTTCACTGAAAGTCCAGATGCTATACATTTACTGAAATCAATGGCACATTCCCTGGTAGCTGGCATAAATTACTTTTCTGACACATCTGTTATTTTTTTATAATTTTCTTAACTAATTAATGAAAAACACTGGAAATAGTTCTTTTTCCTGGGCATAGATGGCCTTATACTGTCATTCAAATTTAAGTCGAGTTTCCTCCTCTTTGACATAACGTAGTCTGAAGAGGGTTTAGTAACACTAATATTCCAATAGGAAGAAGAGGCCAGTCCTATAGAAACCTTTATTAAGACACGAATGCTGGAGAATAAGAATTCCATAAAATTTGTGGTGGAAGCATTAATGTTAAATTTTGTAGGATTCCAATGATATATCTGTTTATCCTTTCTAAGTACAAAACAAATTGTTTTACGTTTATCTACCCATTACAGAAAAGAAGCTTAGTGTACATCTTTTAATTTTGGATGTAATATGTACTACTTTTGGAGGAGGTTCTCTGATTCCACTACAAGACAACCCATGTGATTGCCAGTATTGAACAAGGATGGCCAAAGAAATACTTTGCAGTAGCACAAGGCCATGATGCAAAGTGTTCTACAATTGCTCTTAGCAGAAAAAAAAATGGTACTTGAGGAATCTGTGGCATATAAAAATGCTTTATGAACCCTCTCTGAAGCTTTGCTGGGAAAATAAAAGTAGAGAGATATGGGGGAAGATTGGTTAGATAAATAGAGCTTTGGAGAGATGAACAGGATAAGTAGGCAGACAAATGAACAGATAGATATACATACATGCACAGGTACAATAGATTATCCAACATATTCTCCACTCTTCTTTCTTGATCTCTGAAAATTTTCAAATGTTTTCATATTCTGTCTTGCTATATGAAAGTAATGATTGCACTGGTGTAAGCCACTTGGCTAAAAGCATCAAAAGTATACAATGTACCATCAGCAGAAGGGAGTGATCACCCCTTCTATCAATCAATCTCATTCCTCTTAATATCTGATATTTCTTTCCTAGACTAATTTGTTTTGTTGGACAGTGAGCGGATTATAAGCAGCACATATTGGAATGCTTATTCTATCGAAACAGAAGTCAGCTGCATTCTACAACGATGGTTCTTGCCAGCTGGCTTAAGAATGTCATTGGCTCCAGCTGTGTTTTGAAGCCAAACATTTCATGTTTTACAGTTCAATCAGATGCACCAGCACTGACTGAAATGGGTTCAGAAAATACAAGAGAGGATGAAGTGAATAGAGCAAAAAGAAAAATAGTAAGCATTAAAATAAATTCCAATCATGATTCAACTTAATTGGTCACATTACAGATATATTCAGTCAATTGTGTGAAAACACTTAAGTTTCAATGAAAACTTTCATATTTGTATTTCATATATAGATAAGTGTATATAGACATGTATAAACAAGTTGCTCAAGTTAAAAATTTAAAGATTAAGAAATGTCACCTTTGGAGTTTAGTCTCATTTATCTCATTTGAAGTTTTGCAGTTTGTTCTTGTATTTCATTACTGCCAGTTTAAATAATGCATTCAAATTAAAATGTGTTTAATGTTATAGAAAAGGAGTATTTTTTATAAGGTAAATATTACTGTAAAGTATGCATGCCCTCCAGATCGCAACTTTCTCAATTACCTAATGTTTCTTGTCATTTATTCAAATATTAAGCACCCACTATGGATGGTAGGAGGGACAGATTACAAGGACAAGCTGAAAGAGGCACAGAGTAAATATTAATGATAGGTGACAGGTGCTAGAATAAGAGTGTTCACTATATGGCAACAGTTCAAATGAAGTGAAAAATCAATTCTCTCTACAAGGACTGGAGACAGTTGTTTAGAGAAGAGAAAGTTTTGTCATGAGCTCTAAAATGAGAGGCAAGACCAGGGAAATAAAATAAGAATATTAGGAAGAGATATCAGGCCAAAGTTGCAGCCTGATAAGTAGTTTAAACATCATGGTCATTTGGAGTTAAAATGTGTAAACAAGTATGCCTTCTTGCCCAGGGAACACTTCTGATAAAACTTGGGATGAAATGGAGAGAGATGAAATACAATCAGAAAAGAAGAGGAAGAAAATGGGAGGAAAAGAAAATGAAGGAAAGAAATGTAAATAGAGTAAGCTAGGATGTGAGCAAGTGGGAAGGAAGGGGACTAAGATGAGAGTAAGAGTTGGACAAGTGTACAGATGCAGGAAAAATCATCACTTCTTTGGGGCATCTTCTGCAATTAGAGAAAAGAGCAATGCAGTTATATGTTTCATTCAGTGACTACATTTTAAAGTGTTTTAATTAAAATAAAGTCATTAGAAAACTTATATCCTGGTAACATGATTTCTAGACTTAATTTGTTAGTATCTCCTACTGATATTGTGGTGCTGGAGATGGACTGCAAAAACACCCAACAAATCTACCATAGAAGAAAGGCAACCAGAGTGATCCTTGGAAGAAGCATGGCTAGACTTTGTCTTACATATTTTGGACATGTAGCCAGGAGAAGGACATCATTGGGAGAGTGGCAGGTCAATGAAAAAAGGCAAAAAATTCAATTAGACAGATTGACACGGTGTCTGCAACAGTGGGCTTAAACATAAAGAAGATCATGTGCCTAGCACAGAATCAGGGAGTGTTTTTCTGTTGTATTAGGGTTGCTATGAGTCAGACCGAATTCAAAAGCACCTAGAAACAACAAGAAAAGCTGATATTATGGTATTTTCAAGAGAATTTTAATAGCTCTCCTACTATTGTTTATGTTTACTCATCTATTCATTTATTCGCCTACTATATACTTTATTCATCCATTCAAAGATGTTTTTAAGTTCCTTTGAATCCAGGAATAATGTCAGATGCTAGTGATATTGTCAATGAACATGACACACGTTCTTGCCTTTTAACTAAACTGACTTTCTAAACTAAAATTACATCAGATAGAAATTAAAAATATAATATTTCAGATACTTTTGATAGTCATTCATAATTATCTTTCCCTATTATTGTATTTACTTTCATGGACATTAGTTCTTACTTTACCTCTGGAGAATTCTGACTTGGCCAAATTGGCCTCATTCCAACTTGCTGAATGCAAATTTAACCATTTCTATGACATATGGCTTTGTGTGTTGGTTCTCTTTATAGTTTATTTTTGTTCACTTTGCCCAGGCTTTTAATTGAATAAAATAGCTATCCCTATATTTATCTAGTTATAATAATCAGCACCTTTATTCCTTAAGCCAACTTTTTTCCATAAACTCCTACAGGATGACAATGGCAATTGAAAAGCTACAAAGAGGTGAGAATAATTATTGTGACCTGCTTGTCATTAAAGCAAACTCTATTAATCCTCAGAGAAAGTCCTGCCAATTCAGCCATATTTCTTTCCCACAGGGATAGTAGAGCTCCGAGTCCTTTTTTCTCCCTTATCTAAATTGCTGCCCCACATTTACTGTTTCAACTGCATTATTGGCGAGTGACCTGACATTTTTCTTCTGCCTGCCAAATGGTTAGGAAGCCACAAGCAGGCTATTTCCTTTTCTGGAAGCAAAATTGCCGTACACAAACATCCGACTCAGAATAAGTAAATTACCTTGGTCAATTGATTTACAATTTATCTGAGGCAAGGTTTTGATAGAGAGATTAAAAGGGAAGTAAAATTTATCACAGTGAAATAAAGCCCCAAATTCACTTCTTCTACCCAAAGTGGCCACATTCTACACTCCACTAAGCAGGTTAACTCAGCCTGTTGGATTATTGGAATTTTCCATTTCCAACAGTTTTGTTTATGCTTTGGGACCTAAATAACATTCTGTTAAGGCCCCATGTCTCCAATACTGTGGAGCCTTCAATAGCTCCATAGTCTCCTGGTGCGCTTGGAATCATGTAGTCCTGTCGCTGCCTTTGATTTCTCCTATTCTCCAGCAGGTGGTAGACAATCAGAACAGTGATTATTTCAGCTGCCAGAAAACATGATAACAGGAACCTGGGCATTTTTTTCTCCAGGCTTGGAATCGTTCAGGATAAATCAGAGTGTTGCTGCTGTCCTCCTGATTCTTATTCAGGGCATCAATTTCTTTTTTACACGTAATATATCAAGTCACATTTTTGCAAAACACAACAAAGTCAGACCGGAATCAATGGCACCAAACAACAATAACAAAGGCTGGCTGAATAGTATAATTCTCTGACAGATGTTTAGCATAACAAGAATAAAAAATAAATACTTTTATGGAACATAGATTAGAGGAAGTTTGTGAGAAAGGTACATGCTTCAAGAAAATGGAATAGAAGTGACACAATGCTTCACAATAGGTTGCAACATCATATCTTTCTTTCTCACATCTTTTCCTTATGTTCCTATGGTTAAGGCAAGGCAGATAGATAATAAATTTATGTTAAATCTACATTATAAATTTTCTTGCTGAGAGAGAGAGAGAGAGAGAGAAATCAATTGATTAACACTTATTACATTGTCAAAATCCTACATGATATTGTATGATATATCATCATGTAACTTTCAACTTCTTGAGAATATGAGTAATAAATATCAGGGAAATTAAAAAGTAAAAATTTAAATAACAGGTAACAATGATAGATTAATAATTCCAATTATTTACCCAGATGGTGCTGCCTTTTCTATAAATATAACTGAAAATTCTCACTCTGTCTGGAGCAAAGTATAATTATTA
>VMDO01019643.1:0-39192 GCA_007922755.1 Pedetes capensis
TGAGTAGTTTTTCTACAATAATTTGTGAATCTTCTACTAGAGAAATTATACATTGCTTATGATGTGAATTGTAAATGTTCTTTTGACTTTGCTTGTAAAGTTTTTTTTTTTACCATTCAGCACTTAAAAAGTTATAGTTGAATTTATCAGTATTTTTGGTAATATCAGGTTTTATGTCATTGTTAGCCTGAGATTATGAAAAAATTTCCCCGTGGTTTCTTCTAGTGCTTTTATGGCTTTTCTCTCTTATTTCACATTTAAACATTTGATGTGGCTGGATGCCATGGCACATCCCTGTAATCCCAGCAGCTTGGGAGGCTAAAGCAGGAGAATTTCGAATATGAGGCCAAAGGCAGCCTGAACAACTTAGTGAGGCCCTATCTCAAAAAGTAAAATAGGGGCTAGGGTTGCAGCTCAGTGGTACAGCATTTTGCTAGCATGTGTGGGGCTCTGGGTTCAATGCCCCAGTACAGTAAATTAAACAAACAAACAAACAAATAGTTTTTATGTGTTTGACTGCTCACTCCTGCTATAGGAGTGAGGGCGGAAGAAGGACATGGCAACCCACTCCCAAGGCAATCCCGAAACAATCAACCATTGAAAACCCTATAAGGGTCGGTATGAGTCAGAACCGACTTAATGGCACCTAGCAGTAAAAACAACATAAGGAGTGAAGGATAAATTCAACTTTACTTTTTTCTAGATGGCTATCCAGTTTAACCAACACTTACTGATAAATCTATCTTGTACAAATCAGAGATGTCATCTTTTATCATAAGCTACATTCTCTTCTGAAAGAGTTTTAGAATGAGACAGTGTATATAATTTAGTGATGTCAAATTTGGATCTTCTCTTCCTAATGGCCAAACTTCCTAAGAATGTAATTTTTGTTGTTGTTATTAGGTGCCGTCGAGTCAGTATCCGACTCATAGCGACCCTCATAGGGTTTTCAATGGCTGTTTCGGGATTGCCTTGGGTGGATTGCCAGGTCCTTCTTCCATTTTTGTGGTACTGGGACTTGAACTCGGGACCTAAGAGACTGCAGCGCAGTGCTCTACCAACTGAGCTAATTCCCAGCCCCAAGAATGTAATTATAGACCTTATTATTTGCTAATGAAAATATATAAACCAAACTTCTGAGAGCACATTATCCAAATATAAATATGCATGATTTTGAGCAAAAGAAAGCAATTCAGAGCAAATAAAAATGCAAAGTTAGAATTATTTTTATTTTACTTTTGAGACAAGGTCTTGCTAAGTTGCCAGGATGGACTTGAACTAGCTATATAGACTAGGTCTCAAGCTTGTGATCCTTCTGCCTCAGCCTCCCAAGTGGCTGGGATTATAGGCATGCACCACCATGCCCAGCTAGAACTAAGTTAAATCAGATGAATTTCAGAAGAATCTCAGTTTTATGTTATGCAAATAGATAACTTTGGTGTGGTAGAAAATACTGGACTAGGAGGCAGGAGGCTTGCTGACTTTTTTTCTCAGTCTACTCTGTTCATAACTAAATAATAATAATAAGCACTTAGAACATTGGCTGGACTATAGTAAGAACTATCTAAGAGCTTATGAATCATTCAGTCGGCATAATTAATAAAGTTTGTAATCTGTTATAAATTATACATCAGACATTATTACTAATAAAAATGTCAGTAGGCCTTAACAGCTTGGTCAAAACAAAACCCAAAAGCAAATCCAACATTGTTGTGAACTACATGCCTGCTCGGAAGCAGTCCTGTCCAACCCCCAACCCACAGGCTGCATGCAGCCCAGGATAACTAGAAATGCAGCCCCATGAAATCTTTTAACATCATGTGTTTTTTAGCATTTATTTTTCCATGACCCCATGCATAGTTCCAGTTTTGAAGTTCTAAAGCGATACTGCACATGTTTACAGAAAGACACCTTATGCTTCTTTACAAAATACGGGGATGGTGTCACAGTATCAAATTCTAACCTTCAGATAAGTGTAAATTTGTCACAGTTGGTCACGTGAGTCAGGTTAGTACCACTGACTGCCACCCAGTCAATAGAGTGTAATTGGGTTGAATTCAAAATGATTTGAAACTGTTCGAAATCACTTGAGGGTACATCAGAGATTTTGTAAACTTTTGGCAAGTTAGCAAGTAAAGTACAGCAGCTGCCAGTAATATTTTTGAAAATCTAATTCAACTCATTTCTGGATGACATGAATTGACCATTGATCACAAAATTTACCTAAGAACTTACTATTGAACCAGACACTGATAGATTGTTGTTGTTGTTGTTAGGTGCCATCGAGTTGGTGTCTGACTTATAGTGACCCTAACATACAACAAGTGAAATAGCATTGTTAGTGCTTTTCTGCTATTCAGAGGGTTTTCAATGGCTGATTGTTTTTGGTTTTTTTTTTTTTTTGAGGGGGGAGTAGGCTTTTGGGTCCTTCTCCCAAGCCTATAGCACCTGGTGTTCGCAGGTGGTCTCCCATCCAAGTACTAACCAGGCTCAACCCTACTTAGCTTCCGAGATCTGATGGGATCAGATGCCACAGTGATACAGCTGCAGGTTCATTGACAGATTAGTTTTATGAAACTGGAGGTCAAATTTCCTACTAGTTTTATATTGTTCTTATTTCTCTAAACTTTATGACAAATATAAAAAGTCGTATTATTATACTAACTATATCGTATAATTTATGTGCAGCCCAAGACAATTCCTCTTTACTTGATGTGGTCCAGGGAAGACAAAAGGTTGGACACTCAGGCTTTAAAATATGTGGACATAAAGTTGAATGAATATCTGAGAAAGCCTGTGGATTCACTGCCTTCCCCTCTCTCTTCACATTTCAATGCCTTTGCATATTTGGTTCCCTTGGTCTGAATTCCCTCCTCCTAACACCTAAATAGGGGCTGGGATTTAGCTCAGTTGGTAGAGCGCCGCTCTGCAGTCTCTGAGGTCCAGAGTTCGATTCCCAGCACCACAAACATGGGAGAAGGATGTGGCAACCCACTCCCAAGGCAATCCCGAAAACAGTCTGCCATTGAAAACCCTATGAAGGTCGCTATGAGTCGGACATGACTTGACGGCACCTAACAACAACAACACCTAAATGTATACTCTTTTTTGTTTTGTTTTGTTTTGTTTTTTTGAGACAGGTTTTCAATGTATGTAACCCAGGCTGACCTCAAACTTGAGATACTCCTGCCTCACCCTCCTGAGTTCTAGGATTACAGACATGTGCCACCATGCCCAGCCTGTAGAGTTGAATTTCTTGAGGGCAGGGCCTGTGCATGATTTCATCTTGTATCTCTTCTCAGCTTCTTTTGTAGTTCCTGGCATAACAGTTGGCATAATAGGTGTTCAGCTGAAAGAAAAAAATAAAAATTTGCACACACGATTGATTATACAGTATCCTATTTGATAAAAGTTGAAAAGGCCTTAACAAGAATCAGAGCATATTAGCCCGAATAGTTGTTAAAACCAATAATTTACTCTTTGGTAGATATTTCTGTATGAATGAGAAACTGAACTCAAAGTATCAAATGGTTTATAGCTTATTTTAAAGGTATGATGTGAGTGAAAATCAGACATTTTACGTGATTTTCTTAGATTTTGCATTTTCTGCGTGTGTATGCATGTAGTGAAAATCAGACATTTTACGTGATTTTCTTAGATTTTGCATTTTCTGCATGTGTATGCATGTGCACACATGCAGGCTGGGGATTGAACCCTGCATTTTATTTTTTAAGGCCAAACTTGGAGTGTTTACAAAATAAGAATACTAATTAAAATGAGATTAGGAAATAAATACAGAAACATCACACTTGACAGACTTCTGCCAGCTACAACTATCTGGAACATATTCAAGAACCTCAGAAGGAATCCAAAAAGGCCTCCGAAGTTGGAAGAAAATAGTTCTGAAAACTCTGTAAACTTGACATAGGAGAGGAGGAATGGTACCATGCACGCCAAAGCCCACTTACTGGCTGAATTTTCGTAGAAAACTCCAAGGGCTGCTTAGCAAGTATGGCCATTTGGCTTCTTTTCAAGATGTGTTAGCTTGTCTTGAGTTTCCGTAGAAAAAAAGATTAAAAGAACTCTCCCACCCATGCTGCCAGAAGGCCCTAAATAAAGCATTGTTGACACGAGTGTAAAAGTGATTCTCATGTTTTTCTCCCATAAATCTTGGAAAGTTACTTTTAAAATATTTTAGTCTTTAAGAATTTTGATTGGCTTGAACAAAATCAGTTGTGACAATACTTAGTTTATTCTGCTTTCTTTAAAAAAAATCTGAGGTTTAAAAGGAGTGATGTCCTGTTTATCTCACCTCTTTGAAAGGAGATGATTAACTTAAGAAAAAATTTTAAAAGTTTCTTTATTCAAGTATTTATGTAATTTATCATGGGTTAGAATCCTGAATGTGAAAGGAACATGTATAAATTTCTTTGTATAATTTGGTAAAATCTGTATCAGTGAGCCAACAGGAAAGGTCAAAAGGCATGTTTCAATAATTCAGGGACCTATTTTAATGCATGCTAAATATGCTTTTTGTGGAGAGACTATACATTAATGAAAATCAGTATCATGCAGTTTTCTTTCTCTCTTTCTCCTATTTCTAGATTGCCAAAATGCTTTGGAGTTTTTAACTGAATCTAAAAATGTCCAAAATAGCTTTGAGACTGTAAAAACAGAAGCTGCAGCAAGGGGGATTCAGTGCCAATGCATCAACAAAAAAGACAACCAGAGTTAGTGGAAGGAAATCTTCCTGTTTTTGTGTTTCCCACGGAACTAATATTTTATGCAGATGATCAGTCAACACATAAGCAAGTGTTGACTCTGTACAATCCCTATGAGTTTGCCTTAAAGTTCAAAGGTGAGTTGCCTAGGTTTCTCATGAATTTTTAACTAGTCCCTAACTAATTTGTTACTTGTAAAAACTGATTGATCTTAAGACACTAATGGGGGATGGGGCTACATCTCGGTGGCGGAGCACTTGCCTAGCATGTGCAAGGCCCTGGGTTCCATCCCCAGGCTACAAAAATAAATAAATATATATATAAACACATACATACATACATACATACAACCACTAATGGTCACTGTGACTTTTTCTTTCAGTTTTGTGTACTACTCCAAATAAGTATGTTGTCGTTGATGCTGCAGGAGCAGTAAAGCCTCAGTGTTGTATGGACATGTAAGTCAAAATCACTTCCTGGTAACATATTTTTAGCATGTCAATATTTATATTTTAACTTGGAAGGATCTTACCTTGAAGCTGTTCTCACATAGGTGTTCATAATCCTTTGAATTTTTGCTGAGTTTGTCTATTAAAAGTGTGACTATTAAAATTTAGGGCTGGGATTTAGCTCAGTTGGTAGAGCGCTGCCTTGCAGTCTCTGAGGGCCCGAGTTCAATTCCCAGCACTGCAAAAATGGGAGAAGGACCTGGCAATCCACTCACAAGGCAATCCTGAAACACTCAGCCATTGAAAACCCTATGAGGGTTGCTACGAGTCGGATACCAACTCAATAGCACCTAACAACAACAATAACAACAACATCAAAATTTAAGAAGTTTCTGAGAAACTCTAAATAAGTACAGTAAATGCTTCTACTATATGTGTCAGAATTTCCTTGAATATTTTTTCATTGTGGCTTTAGCTATGGCAGAGATGTTTATGAAGGTCTAATGCTGACTTATTCCTTTAAATTTCGCCAGCATAACAGGGAATTTAGTTTTCTTTGGAATATTCTGATATTAACAGTGATGTTTGGAAAATTAATAATACTATAGCCTAAGAACAATGGTGGTTTAAGTTCATCTGAAGTGATTCAGCTAATAATCCTGGAAGTTAACCTATATAAACAGGAAGCAAGTGTGTAACTACCCATCTGTAAAAAGTTATCTGAGCGCTTCCAGATAATTTCATCTTAGAGTGTCAGATAAATGATTGTTTGTTCAAGCTGTTCGTGTTTAATGTTCACTTAGAACTAGTGGTGACCAGATGGATCCACTGACCAACCCTTAATTTAAGCTACCAAGTAAACTGTGTTTGTTTAAATCTCCTATGAGAATGAGAAGGAAAACTCTTTCCTCTTGAATATTTTCATCCTTTCAAAGCTAGAATGTGTTTTTGCATGTTTCTTTTCTTTTGCATACTTACACAATAAGTAAAGACTATTCTAAAGAAAGGGAGTCTTGCCAAATAAATGTGTTACCCTTGACCTAATTGTTTTGTGTTACCTAGGAGGAACAAAATACAATAGGGGGAATTTCAGAAACCTCATAAAAATTACAGTGCTTTATAATGTTTCTCTTTAGAAAAATACAGAGGCATATTGTTAGCTTTCTTGTTCATTGGTCAGAGTGGACTGATTATTCAATTGCTTATTTTTACCTGTGTGTGTAAATCAATTTTAACTCTTGAGTGAGTTTTGTTATTTGACTAATACATAAGTGGCAATAGAAAATTTTGATTGTGGGGAAGAAACTATTTCATATATTCCTATTTTAGAAATACTGCTATACACATATATCCAGAAAAAATGTCATTGTTAAAGGGAGTTTTCTTTACCTATTTTTTTACTTGTGACTTTTATTCTGTCTTTTAGAGTGTATGTTTTAATCAAATATTTCAGATTTGCTCATTTCTTTTCTGGCTATGCTGTGCCTTTTTTCAGCACTATTAGAAAATTTGTGTTTTTGAGTATTTGGTTATAGTCAGTTAATATTGTTTTACCCTATTGAAATCTCTTGCTGCCTTATGTTTGATGGGCCCCAGAAACCTAAACAGCCTTTATTGGTTTTTGCTGTTTTCAGTGTGATTCGTCACAGAGATGTTCGATCTTGTCACTATGGTGTAATAGACAAATTCCGTCTTCAAGTTTCTGAGCAAAGCCAGAGGAAGGCTTTAGGAAGGAAAGAAGTCATCGCTACTCTTCTCCCATCTGCAAAAGAACAGCACAAAGAAGAAGAGGAAAAAAGAATAAAGGAACATTTAACTGAAAGTTTATTTTTTGAGCCATCATGTCAACCAGGTAATATTGAGTTATTTTTAAAGCTCTTTTGAGCTCTTACACATTTCTAACTTTAATCATGGAGCTAAGAATAATTACTAGAAAGATAATCTGCCTCTTTAAACCTAGTCAGCTACTTCAAGATGCAACTTAGAGAATTGGGTACCTGAAATAGACAAGAGGCTGAGAGCTGGACTTTTCAGAGGAGGGACTAGCCCTCACTAGAGTAGGCCTTAAGGAGAAGACAGATGTTACCCTAGGCTTTGAAATATATTTTTTTTGTTGTTGTTTTTAGGTGCCGTCGAGTCGGTATCCGACTCATAGCGACCCTCTGTACGACAGGGGAAACACTATTGTCAGTGCTTCTCTGCTGTTCATAGGGTTTTCAATGGCATTGAAATATATATATGTCTTTAAATATATATCATATATATATTGAAGATTATTTATCTCCAATACATATAAAATTGGAGACTCCAGGTACCCTACTTTATTATGCTAGTACAATTGGGCAATTATATCCTTTCGTTTCCATGACTTTCCTATATCCTTTCTCATTTAATTAGTTTGAAGGAGGAGAGAGACTGTGTTTGGCACTAGGCCAAGCTTAGTGTGCTTTCATATTAGTTTGAAAAAAAAAATCTCATTAAAGTTGAAGTTAATTAAACTAAGTAGATTATAATATCCCCTGTGGGCTATTAATTGAATCCCTCTCCATTCCTCATTTCCTTCCAGCTTAGATATCCAAAAGTGTTATGATATATTCTTTCAACATTGACACTATCCTCATATGCAACTCTGGACGTCATTCTCCCTCCCTCCTACCTTCTCATTATCTCCTCCTAAACCTATTATAAGAAGAGGAACATAAAATTTTCCATAAAAAACACAGAAACTTTTTGATAGTGATACGTGAATGTGATAGCAGCCATCCTTGAAATTGTAATATATTATATATGGGGGATTAAGAAGTCATTATCATTACATTAATTCATAGACCCATATTTATTTGTTCACCTTCAAATGTTTATTTCAATTAGCTGGAAAGTGGTGACTCTTTGATTTACTGTAGCCAAGTGTCTTCTCAGTCTATGCAGGGAGTGCCTAGATTTCCTGGTGATACCATGGCTAAGGACTAAATGATAGCTAGTAGATTTCTTTCTCAGCAATGATTATTAACTTACTTTTATAATGAACCATGCCATCTTTTTATCTTATGATAAAAGAGAACTTTTGTCAGCTGACACTTTCTCAGATCAATATTGTGAAGTTAACTTACTTATGAAATGTAAGATTGGCCCTTTAAAATGCCTCTAGAACAAGAAAGGCGGTTTAATGACTTTGTTGACATTAAATTCATAATTAAAAGTAAAGTGGTAATTGGAGCTCATTTTTTATTTAACATGCTGGTTTAATAGCCAACAATAAATGTTAAGGTTTAATGGGGTTTGTGTGTGTAAGGAGAACTTTATTATTTTATTTTTAATCACTTAGAATGCATGTGAAAATCATCCTCAAAGGCCAAACAATTACCCTAAATATTGGTTTTTTTTTTTTTTTTTTTTTTTTTTTTTTTTTTTTTTTTTTTTTTTTTTTTTTTGTGGTACTGAGAGGCCGAACCCAGGGCCTCACACGTACTTTGCAAGCACTCTTGCCACTGGGCTGCATCCCCTACCCATGCTTTTATTTTTTATCTTGAGACAAGGTCTCGCTAATTTATACGGGCTGCCTCTGGCCTCAAATTTGCAGTCCTCTTATCTCAGCCTCCAGAGTCTCTGGGATTACAGGCGTGAGCCGCTGTGCCTGGCTGTACTGTTTTATTCTTTTATAATGAACTGTGCCATCTAAAGTATATGAGAGAAAATTTCTAATTGTGAAATTGGAGTGGGTAGATGAATGAGGATAGGTTACACTCGCATAACATATGGTCATTTCTGGGTTTTTATTGTTTTATTTTTTGAGATAGGTTCTTGCTATGTAGCCCTGCCTGCCCTTGAAATCAGAATCCCCCTGCCTCAGCCTCCCAAGTGTTGAGATTACAGGTGTGCACCACCACAACCAGCTCTTTGTTTTGGAAGAAAGTCTCTAATTTGTTCATGTCACTGAAGGCAGGTACCTTATTTGTCTTGTTTCACCATTATGTACTCAGTAGTAGCAGTGTTTGGGAGAGTGACAGTTCAGCGGAAAAAAAAGGAAAACCCTCCACCAGATGGATTGACACAGTGTCTGCAACAATGGGCTTAAATATAAATAGGATCATGCACCTGGCACAAAATCGGGAAATGTTTCAATCTGCTGTACATGGGGTCCCTTATGAGTCAGACTTAACTCCAGGGCACCTAACAACAACTAGCCGTGTTGGTTGGCACAGAGCTGTTGTTGTCAGAGTGGTTATACAGTAAATGTGTAAATGGGATGATCAGACAGTTCCATTTGCAGTCATGGCTAACATGTCCTATTGATACGTAGGTACCCCACTGTATCGAATAATATGGCAGTAAAGTGGGTAAAGTTTTTTCTTTTTTTTTTTTTTTTCAGTGCTAGGGACTAAACCCCAGGACTTTACTCATGCTAGACAAGCATCCTACCACTGATCTGTATCCTCAGCCTCCTTTCCTTCCTTCCTTCCATCTTTATTTTTTCTTGTTTTGAGATACGGCCTCCCTGTGTAGCTCAGGGTAACCTCAAACTCTTGATCTTCCTGACTCCAAATGTTGGGATTATAGACCTGAGCCACCATGCACAGCCCAGTTTTTTCTTTAAGTATAATGATGCCAGACTTAAGTCTATATTGACAAAGTGGTGTTGTTTTTTTTGTTGTTTGTTTGTTTTAATTTTTGAGACAGGGTCTCGCTAAGTTGTACAGACTGCCTCTGTTCCTGAACTTGTGATCCTCCTACCTCTGCCTCCCGAGCTGCTGGGATTACAGGCGTGTGCCACTGTGCCCGGTTACAAAGTGGTTTTTTTAACTTCTACTTATTGAATTAATAGTAATTTATGTGTGGTTTCCAGTATGCAGAATTCTCAGGCTTTTTCATTAAGTTTCTCTGAACTAAACTGTTACAATAAATTAAGATTGTTTTTTGAAGGGTCATTTTTTTCTAGGAACTTTTAAAATGTCATTATTTTTTTTTCAATTTGTTAGTTTAGAATAGATTTCAACAAAAGCATATTGTTGGAAGTATTAGAAGCGCAACAGTGTTATGAAACTATAGTTAGCTAGAAAATGGTTAAAGGCTACATTATGAAAAATTGGGATTTTGGGGTGGGCCTTGTGGCACATGCTTGTAATCCTAGTGACTCTGGAGACTGAGGCAGGTGGATCACAGGTTCAAAGCCAGAGGCAACCTGCATAACTTAGCGAGAGCCTGTCTCAAGATAAAAGATTTTAAGAGGGGGATGGAAGTGCGGCTCAGCGGTAGAATGCCCGCAAAATATGCGAGAGGCTGTGGGTTCAGTCCCCCCAGCACCACAAAAAAAGAGAAAAAATTGTATTTTAAAATAAATTGAGAGTTAGGCACGGTGACACATGCCAATACTTCTAGCACTTGGGAATCTGAAGCAGGAGGATTGCAACTTTGAGGCCAGCCTGGGGTACACAACAAGTTTGAGGCTAGCCTGGGTACAGAGTGAAACCCTGTCTCAAACAAAAATTGGAAATTAGTAAAATGAGAATTTTTTTATTGTTTATTGTGTAAAAGACATACAGTAGTAACAAACTAAAAGAAGAAAAAAAGCATCTATGATCTCACACACCTAACAAATTCGCTCATATAAGTTATGCCATGTTACTTTCCAGACCTTGCTTATGTACATAAATATGCATACAATTTTCTATTTTGTGAGTTTTTTCATTTAACAGAAATTTGACTCTAAAATTAAGAGAAACCCTTGAAGTATACTTTCATAATACGAGAGCCCAGGTTATTAAAAAGATGTTTGAAAAAGATACAGCTGCATCTTGGTGGGTTTTTCTAGCTGTTACATTATTAATGAACTGCTATGTCTTTATTTTGTTTGAGTCTGTGCCCTCTGGCTTAAGAAAATTATGCTCTTTATTATTGTTTATGATAATAAAAAATTGAAAATGATCTGCAAGTCCATCATTTGGGAATTGAGTAAATTATGAATGTTCATAAGATGGAATGCCAGGCAGGCATTTACAAGTATCTAGTAGATTGATAGATTTTTATATATTGACATAGAAAAAGCTTCAAATATATTTATGAGTGAAGGGGAAAAACAGGTATATGATTATATAATATCTCATTGATGTAAAATTATTTTACATGCTTATAAGAACATTTATAAAATCTGAAAGGACATTTACCAAGTTGCCAACAGTGTTATCTCTAAGAGGATAGACTATGGAGAAAACTATGTTATCTATATCTTTATAACATGTGTTAACAATAATCATGCAATGTCAGGAAAAAGAGAGTTTCCATTTTGCAGATCTTTAAGCTTTTATGTGAATGTTTTTGGAATGTCTCTAAATGCTAAAAATGCTTTGAAATTATCTTTTTTGTTGTGGTGGTTTTTTGTTTTTGTTTCTGTTTTTGATTTTGTTTTGTTTTTGTTGAGACAGGGGCTTGCCAGATAGCCCAAGCTGGCCTCAAACTTGTAAGCCTTCCTTTATGGCCTCTCAAGTGCTGAGATTACACACACATACCACTGTGGCCCACTTGAGATCACCTTTATTTTACGTTTGTAGTGAGCAGTGTAATTGTCATAAATGAATATTTTCCTTGAAAGTTCATCTTTGCAACTAATATAAATACAAAGTTATATCATCTATTAACTAAAATAAGACTTGGGTTTTTTTGTATTTATGCTATTGTTTCATCCCAAGTGATAATCACTATTAAATTTGAATTTGTTTTTACCTATTTGGCTATGGTGAGGTTCAATTACATTTTGCAACAGCTAAGGTATTAATAATTCAGAAAACTCCATTTAATAATAGAACGACCAGTGTTATTTCATTAATAAAACACCAAGACTGTGTTGCTGTTGGCTATTATTTTTAATGAAAGGAAGATTAGTAGGAAAAGCCATATAACAGAAAATACTGTTATTGGATTTCTTTAAAAAAGATGATGTGTATTGTACACATACAGCCAGAACTCTGTAATAGCAGGCTTGATAGTAGATCATTCATTTTTCTTATTTTACTGTAAGAACGAACACTCAACAAGAGTTCTTCTCTCTTATCTATTTTTTTTATTAGAAATTTTTAATGTACATCATAATGCGATTCATTTTGACATGCTTTTCATTGTGACAATTTTCATATATGCAATTTGATAAGCATTATTCATATAGGTTACCCCTTACCCTCCTCTATGTTTCCCCCCCTCTCTTATCTATTTTTTAGGTGTATAATGCAGTTTTGTTAACTAGAGGAATAGTGTTATAGAGAAGATCTATAGAATTCACTCAGCTTACATAATTGAGACTTATGCTCATTGATTAGCAACTGACATTATTCCTCCCTAAACCTTAGCAGCCTGCAGCCATAGCACTGGGGCATCTGGTCCCGTCAGATCTCGGAAGCTAGGCAGGGTCAGGCCTGGTTAGTACTTGGATGGGAGGCTGCCTGGGAACACCAGGTGCTGTAGGCTTGGGAGAAGGACCGGCAACCCACTCCCAAAAACCAATAAGCCATTGAAAACCCCATGAATAGCAGAGAAGCATGACAATAGTGTTTTGTCTGTTGTACATAGGGTCGCTATGAGTTGGATACTGACTCCATGGCTCCTAACAACAACAGACCCTAGAAACTAGCAACCAGCATTCTACTCTATGATTCTATGAATTTGATTATTTTAGATACTTCATATAAGTGGAATCATGCAGAATTTATTTTTCTGTGAATGCCTTATGTTACTTAGCATGAATTTGCCAGAATTTGTTTCTCCTGTTTTGCTCTTTACTATAAATGGGATAAAGCAGGGGGCAAGAACTTTCACAAGCAGATTTACAGCATTTAGGTAAAAATGGTAGGAGGATGCTACAGTTATTTGAATCAAAGATATGTGGAGCTCTCCCTAAGATATTCCTAGAAGGTAGTGCAGCTCTACTGTGTTTTTGTTAGGTGCCATCGAGTCAGGTCTGAGTCACAGCAACCCAATGTAAAATGGAAGGAAACACTATCCAACACTGTGTCATGCCCGACACTATGTCTGACAGTGTTTCTCTGTTATTCATAGAGTTTTGTGTAGTGGGCTCAAATGGAGTATAGATAACCCTGGACTTATGTCCCAATTAACCCATTGTAAGTTGAAAATGGGCTGGGATTTAGCTCATTTGGTAGAGCACCGCTCTGCAGTCTCTGAGGTCCTGAGTTTGATTCCCAGCACCACAAAAATGGGAGAAGGATATGGCAATCCACTCCCAAAGCAATCCCAAAATAATCAGCCATTGAAACCCTTTTGAGGGTCGCTATGAGTTGGACTGGACTCAATGGCATCTAACAACAACAACAAGTTGAAGATATCATCAGTCAAAGATTCATCAAATATAAGCCATGTAAAGCAGCAAATGCCTATAATTGCAGTAACTTGGGAGGCAGAGGCAGGAGGATTGTGAGTTTGAGGCCAGAGGCAGCCTGTGTAACCTAGGGAGACCCTGTCTGAAGATAAAAAATAAAAGGGGGTTGAGGGTGCAAGACAGTGGTAGAGTGCTTGTAAAATATGTGTGAGGCCCTGGCTTCAGTACCTCCAGTACCACACACACACACAAAATTCACCAAGTACCCCTAACCTATGAACATCAGAGCTTAGCCACACAGCACGCTGTAGAGTGTTGTTTGTTTTCCCTCATGACTGTGTGGCTGACTGGGAGCTGTGGCTCCCTGCTGCTGCCCAGTATCACAAGAGTTGTTGTTGTTGTTAGGTGCCGTCAAGTCAGTATCTGACTCATAGTGACCCTCATAGGGTTTTCAATGGCAGACTGTTTCAGGATTGCCTTGGGAGTGGATTGCCAGGTCCTTCTCCCATTTTTGTGGTGCTGGGAATTGAACTCGGGACCTCAGAGACTGCAGCGCAGCGCTCTACCAACTGAGCTAAATCCCAAGAGTATCATTCCCATATCACTATGCTGGAAGAGATCAAAACTCAAAATCTGCGCTATGGTTTCTACTAAATGCATATAATATTTGCACCATCATAAAGTTGAGCCATCCTAAGTCAGAGATTGTATACACAAGCAATCTACTGGTATACAGGAAGAAAATATCAAATGTTGGTGTACTTTTAACATTCTTTTAGAATTCTATTTGTATGTCTTATTTTTCAATTTAATTTTATCTTTTGTGGTATTTGGAGTTGAACCCAGGACTTCACACATGCTAGGCAAGTCCTCTACCACTGACCCCAAGTCCATTTGTCATTTTTTATTTTGATCCAGGATCTCGCTAAAAGTTGTGCAGGCTGCCTCTGGCCTCAAACTCCCAATCCTCCTGCTTCCGCCTCCTGAGCCGCTGGGTTTACAGGTGTGAGCCACTGCACCTGGCTATTTGTATGTTTTATATTAAGCATACTAGTACAGAACTCATGCATATAATTTATAAATATCCATGCACCGATACATGTTTGAATACTTTCTACTGACTAGAGTAGAATGTTGCAGGGAGTGACCACTGCTCCTTTCAGTAGGAATCCACTGCCTCCCAGTCCATTTCAGCATGCCGTCCTGTCATGACCGAGTTAAGTTACAGGCTTCCACATAAGTGCAGCTGGTAAGTGCCCAGAGAATGGGAATGGTGGGGAAGGAGTGAGAGAAGTTAGCCAAAACACAATCCTGGTGGTGGCCAGTATATGTGAAGGAACTTTTGTCTTAAGTCGTGTAAAAGCAGGCTCAGGACAATGTTGCCGTCGTCATCGTCTTCTTTCTCCTTTTTATTTTTTAAATGTTTTTGCTCTTTTTATAGAAACCAGAACTGTCTCTTCAGGGCCTAGTTTACTAACTGTCTTCCTGGGAGTGGTGTGCATTGCCGCCCTGATGCTGCCTACGCTGGGGGATGTGGAAACGCTGGTGCCTCTCTACCTCCATTTAAGTGTTAATCAAAAATTAGTGGCTGCTTATATCTTAGGTAAGGGTTTTCAAGATGATTTGGGACATATGTGTACGGTTTTATGTGTGTGTGGGGTTGTGGTGTGATTTCTGTTTCTGAGAAACAGATGAAGGATTACTTCAAAAGCATGTTGAGGACAGGCAGATTTGAGGATTTAATCTTTGGCTCACATTTGTTGTTGTTGTTGTTAGGTGCCGTCGAGTCAGTATGTGACTCATAGCGACCCTCATAGGGTTTTCAATGGCTGACTGTTTCGGGATTGCCTTGGGAGTGGATTGCCAGGCCCTTCTCCCATTATTGCGGTGCTGGGAATTGAACTCGGGACCTTAGAGACTGTAGCGCAGCGTTCTACCAACTGAGCTAAATCCTAGCCCCGGCTCACATTTAGTTCTCAACATATTTATGTACTACCAAAGACTGTATTTACTTAATTGTTTTCCTTTTGCTGACTTACAATGTTATAAGACATATATGAAGTGCATATTTTCCATCATTCAGCATTCCTATTTACAGGAACTGCTTCTGGAGAAACACATAGACAAGGTGCATACAGTAGTGAAGATGAACAATGCAGCCTTGTTTAATATTGCAAACCTTTCTCTTTAAATCAATCATTCTATTTCCTGTTTAATCATTCTTTCAGTCATCTTGGCTTGAAATTGTGTGTGTGTGAGAGACAGACAGGGTCTCAGTAAGAAGCTCAGGCTGGCCTTGAACTCCTGATCCTCCTTCCTCAGCCTCCTGAATTCTAGGATTACAGGCATGTGCCACCGTACCTGGCTTGAAATCATTTAGTGAATTATTTCAATTGAGCAAACATTTGTTCAATACTTTCCATGTATCCAGGATTGTGATTCTGGTGACGAATGACTCTTTCCTCATAGTCTCTTCTCGCCTCTACTTAGATGCCAACTCTTTCTAGTAGTCTTTCTCAGTATTCCCTACTGTGCTATCTTTTTCATTCTTTATTTCAAGATTGTTTTCTAAATTGTCTCCCTACCTTTTTTTTTTTTTTTTTTTTTTTTTTTTTTTTTTTTTTTTTTTTTTTTACTTTTTTGGGGCAGGGTCTCGCTAAGTTACACAGACTGCCTCTGGTCTCAAACTTGTGATCCTCCTGCCTCCACCTCCTGAGCCTCTGGGACTACAGGCGTGTGCCACTGTGCCCAGCTCTCCCTACATTTATCTGTGTTCCTCGTGTCCCTGTTCCTTTCTTTTCATTCTCTGCCCCCCACAATAAAACCATCTATCGCACTGCTGTCATGTTGATTGCCAATTCCCCTTTGGTTTCATGACTACTCCCTACTCATAAGCCTTCCCTGCTTCCCCACAGTCAACAGGATGGAGTATAACCCCATGGTTTGGCATTTAATATAATCCACCACTTGTTTGAGACATTGCTGAACCAATCTTGTGAAGCTGCTTCCCTATATAAATCCCGAAGTAGTGCCCGCTGGATTACTTGTTGATTCTAGTAAAGCTCAAATGGAGTCCTGGTCCTCCCTTCAGGACCTTGCTCATGCCATACCCTCACCTGAATGCCTGCCGTCCTACTGTTCTGTGTCTTTCCTGTCTGTCTTTTAAGGTTTATTTCAGCTTTTTTCTTTAGGGACAATTTTTCTGACTGCCCCTTTTACTGCACTCCCAGTTCTGTACTTTTATATTACTTACTCTCACCACTCATTTAGGGCTGAGCATGTTCTCCTTTTTTCTTTTCTTTTTTTTTTTTTTTTTTTTTTGTGGTATTGGGAGGCTGAACCCAGGGCCTCACAGTTGGTAGGCAAGTGCTCTACCACTGAGCTGCACCCCCAGCCCCTTTTTATTTTTGAAATTTTGAGTCAGGGTCTCACTAAGTTGCATAGGATGCCTCTGGCCTCAAACTTGCGATTGTCCTGTCTTTGCCTTCTGAGTTGCTGGGATTACATGCGTGGCCCATGGCGCCCGCTCCTTTATTGTTTTATATGTGGAATCTCTCAAGCAAGGCAGTTATGCTATGCTTCTGTGTCTTTGTGACCTTAGGGTCATGGTAGAAATAGGTGCTTGATGTTCCTGTTGATGAAGTCTACTGGCTTTACTGACACTTTAAAATGGCATGTCTGCTATTATTATAGCTGATAACTGGATAAAGTAGGAGCTATGTTTGCTGGTGGTACTATGACCAGACATTAGTGATTTAATTAAATCTATCCAGTGACTGCCTATTGCTATAAATTAGATTTCTTCTGTATAATATCAACTAAATTCAAATTGACTTTGAGTTCTTGGTAAAGTGCCTGCCTATGGTGCTATATTTTATTTGCTTGTTGAGGTTCAAGCAATTGCTAATCGAATGGAAGATTTTGTAAAATGCATAGCTTCAACTGTTCTCCAATTTTTTTTCTTTCAGGTCTTATCACAATGGCTATACTTAGAACATGAGCAAAGATTTCCACTGACTTCAGAAGTAAATTTATCTTGAAAATATGAATGTGGACTGCCTTTTCTCTCTCTTTCACTCCATTAACACACTACAAACTATTGAATGAATTTCAAATAATTGAAAATATCTATTTTAAATTACTCTATCATTTTATTTGAAGGACTCGAGCACTTTATGTTACCGACAACAAGGATGCTTTTGAATGATACCCAGGAAACTATTGGAAGAAATTCTTTTTAAATCTATACCTATTATGCAAGAGACTTTAATTAAGACATTTATTTTCTCATCTTTTTTCTAATTAATTTTGGTTGATAAAGGTCATATGTCCTTCAAAGTTAAAGTCCTAACTGAGCACACTGACCAGCCTAAAAATAAAATTACATTTATTTCCTAGCAGCAAACATCAATGTTACTATGTAAATTATACCTTACCCTCTATCATCACAAACAGTTGCTATCGTGTTTCTAAAATAAGTCTTACAGTTACGCTTTGGAGGGTTAAAAAAAGCATAAGGTACTAAGGGATCATGCTTACCCTAGGGTCTGATAGAAGACAGGACATATTTAATTCATCTTGTGAACTACAGAATGGGTTGTGGTCCAGCCAAGTAGATGGGTTTTTTAAGAAACCCAGTAGAAGTACATTGACCTCTCTATTTGGTCTAAGAGTTCTAAAGAAAGGTAGGCATTTGTTTAATTAGTTGGTGCACCCTTGCTTTACCTCTGGTTAATGCTTTATGTTAATAGGGGGAAATCACTTTGTCTTTGCTCCCAAGCCCTTTGCCTGCCTGACTGTAAGTGACTTGCCCAGATGGGAAGTATCAGATATCAGGTGGTTTATGTAGAGAAGATTTTTCACCTTTAAACTCTAAGCCAAGAATAGATAACCCTTGATACCTGTGTCTATTTTATATCTGTCACTGAGACATTTTAAAATTTTTATTTAGTAAGACAACTTTACCAAAAATGTCCCCGAAGCACAACTATTTACATTTCTTTATAGCCTTTTCTGATCTCTAACGTATATATGCAGTTTTAACTGTTACTGTCATAGCAACTGATCTCTGTCTTAGGATTTTTATCTGAAAGCACAATGCATCTGAGTCTCTTGAAAATCTTCCTTCAGATCTTTTTACAGAATGAACTTATGCACTGCTACTGTAGCATTCTCAAAGAATATATGTAAACACAAATGTATGCCTGAAGTTGGCTTTAGCAGGAAACAGTACTCTGCTTCTAGAAGCTTTTATGTCTAGTCTTTCATAGAAAATCATTGGCCATTACGGAGAATAAATCATTCAACGGATCATGTCCATACATTGTGTAATGACTGAAAAGCACATAAATGTAATCTACTTTGAATTTGTGAAAAAGAACATTTATGTTTGGGAGGCCTTGCCTCTTGTTTATCCATTTCTCAAGTCCTTTGTGTGTGTGTATGTGCGTGTGCGCATGCACCTGCAAGTGCAGGCCCATGTTGTATGTATGTGACAACACATTGTAAAGAACAGAAATTACTGAAAAAATAAAAGAAAAATGGAGACCTGAGTTTCACATTGATTTAAACAATTTTCTTGGGGTTACCTCTGAGGAACTCAAAGTTTTAGCTGTCCTGTTTCTTAAAGTGGTCTTATATTTCTGTGTGTTAAATAGGGAAGATAAGAACAGTGAAATGTAGGAATTAGAAATGTCTTGAGCTTCTTAATGTACCAAGGTGGTTAATTCATTTTCAATTTAACTATTTGTATAACAGTCATGCTCCAAAATTTAAAAACTATAAGGAGGATATCTGGGTGTGGTGGTGCACATCTGTAATCCCAGCACTTGGGAGATTGAGGCAGGAGGATCACGAGTTCAAGGCCAGCCTGGGCTATCTAGTGAGACCCTGTCTCAAAATAACAACAGCCCCAAAAAACCTATAAGAGGGTGCATAGTAAAAAAAAAAAAAATCATACCGCACCATCCCTGTCCACTTAGCTCCCACGAGTGACAATTTTTGTTAAATATGCTTATAGCATTTATGCAACAAATATGATCTTTTATATGTAAATGATAAGAATGTTGTGACTATTTAGAGAACTGGGATTTGAGCTGGCTGTGGATGGGGGTGAATTCGGTTCACATTCGGAGAGGAGCTAAGTTTACAAGGAATAGCAAGGAGGATGAATCCACCAGGGGGTGTGGAAACAATGGCTGCGGAGATATTTGAGAATGTGTGTGCCATTATTTCCAGTCCCTACCAGGAAGAAGAAATTTTAAAGTTGATGACCTAAGGGAATGAACACAGGCTAACGAGGAAAAAAACCAAGCTAGCCAAGGGGCCATAGGTTATGATAAAGTTCAGTCAAGTAAGAGGCAATGAAGTTGTTTTCATTGTGAAAACCAATATGATTCACTCTGAAAGCAGCTACCAAACAGGAAATGCACAGCAAGACACACGGCAATGGTTTGTAATTATCTAGCACTGCAGATGTTTCTGCCACCTCAAAAATCGTTAGGCCAGCACAATTCTGTCACCCAAGTTCACTTCAGAAGGAATCGTACAAGTTTCACATGTAGTTTCGGGTTTCTACAAGAGATTCTGAAAGTAATGTCTTCTAGATATTTTCATTTACCCAAGCAATTAAGTGGGAAGAGTGTAGCAGATGCTGAGGAGATACCTACAGTTTCTGCATGCATAGAGAAAGAGATTTTGCTATTAGGAAAGAGACTATAGATTTTAAGTGGCACCTGATATTTATAGAAAGCATGTCTAAAAGAAACAATGTAGAACTAAATGAAGTTGGGGGCACAACCCGGACCCTGTGGCTATAATAGTGGATTCAAAGTGGAGGAGTCCAGCAGAGCCTAGCTGTATTACCCCAGCAGCAGAATGTCAATTTAGTGATTATTGCATTAGGAAAATATGTGTTACACCTATAACCTGCAAGTGATAAACAACATTCCAGAGAAGAACATTAGTCTCCAGGATTAAATACTAAATAGAACGTAACAAAGAGTTGACCCAGCTACAGGGCATTAGGATGCAGTCTTGTCCAGTTAGCGCATCAAAGACACTTCTACCCATAGACAGAAAAAAGATGAATAAACTAGGACACTGGTTTGGAGAGCCTTTATATGGCCAAGATAACAAGGGTGTGAATGGGCTGAACTCAATCTTGGTCTTTCCCTTATTTCATTTTTTTTCTCTGATCTGCCCATTATTTGGCTAATCAAACAATCTTCAACACATTAAAGGGACACCTACTCTGGGTTATGGCATCTTTAGCACCTAATAAAAACAGGGCCCAGTTCAAGGAAAAAGATGGTAGGGCATGGCCAGCTCACTAAATGCATTTTCCAATTAGCTGGGTGATTGCTTTGTGAATCACTGACTTAATGAACACACAAGGTGGCAGCTCAGAATGTGATGACTGTAGGTGGGAGACTGGACTGTTTCAATAAAATGAAAAAAAAATGCTTTCATGAAGATGTAGGCATATTTTAGTCTACTGAGGTACAGGAAAAATGCAAAATCCATCATGACAAAAGGAAGTGTGAGCTATGCTAACATTAAAAAAATGTACTAAGCCCTGGGATGGATGGCAGAATGCAAATGTGGCACACACACACACACACACACACAGATCCCACTGGAAATTACCTTCACACAATCATAAGTCATGGGGAGACAAAGCTGGGGATGAATTTATTTAGGAATTTAAACGACAGCTCTCCTAAAGAACCTATTTTGGGAGCTCATCACAGTACAAGGTAGCCTGTATTTTCTTTTGTTCTCAGGCTGTGAGGAAACAGGTGTTTTCTGTTTGTTTGTGGTATTTTTTAAAATAAACTTTATTTGGTAGTGCAGTTTTGGGTTCACAGAAAAATTATGCAGCAAGTACAGAGAGTTCCCATAGTACCCATGCACAGTTTCCCCCATTGTCAACATCCTGTACCACTGTGGTACATTTGTTGCAATACAGGAGCCTACACAAACACAATAGCCCCCAAGGTCTACAGTTTACATTAGAGTTCACTACTGGTACGAAAAGTTCTATAAGTTTGGACAAATGTATAATGACAAATCTACCTCCATTACCCCCTACATGTCTGTCAGCTGTCTGTTGTGCTGTTGGGGCTTGCCTGTTGCTGTGATGCTGAAAGCTATGCAATTGGTATCTGAGTTACCAGCACGGCCACCCATGGTAGACAGGTTTCATCTGAGCTTCCAGACTAAAACTGACTTGGAAGAAGGACCCAGCAGCCCACTCCAGAAACAACTGGCCATTGAAAACCCCCATGGATAGCAGAGAAGCACTGTCAAATACAGTGCCAGAAAATGAGTCCCCCAGGCTGGAAGGTGTTCAAGAAATGACTGGGGAAGAGTTACCACCTTAAAGTAGAGTGGACCTTAATGATGGGAATGGAGTAAAGCCCTTGGGACCTCCTTTTGCTGATGTGGTATGACGGATAATAAGAAGAAACATAGTGCCTGCAACACTGGGCTCAAATAAAAAGATCACATGCATAGCACAGTGTTGGGTATTATTTTGTTCTGTTGTACATAGGGTTGCTATGAGTCGGATTTGACTCAATGGCACCTAACAACAACAGCCACTATTACACAAGTAGTTTCATGGCCCTAAAAATCCTTTGTTGAGGCTTTCTTTTTTAATGTAAAAATTTATTATGGAAAATTTTAAACATTCACAAAAACCAGGAGACTAGAATAATGAATTCCTATATAGCCATCACCTACCTTCTGCAATTACCAATCTTGATCAGATAGATTTTGTGAAGGCTATGGGAAAATAGGGCTGGGATTTAGCTCAGTCGGTAGAGCGCTGCTCTGCAGTCTGTGAGGTCCTGGGTTTGGTTCCCAGCACTGCAAAAATGGGAGAAGGATGTGGCAATCCATTGCCAGGCAACCCCAAAACAATCAGCCATTAAAAACCATATGAGGGTCGCTATGAGTCGGACATGACTCAATGGCACCTAACAACAACAACAACATGGGAAAATAATTATAGACTGGCCACTACTTTAGCAGAAAAGGGGTTTCTTATGAGTCATTTTCTTTGAGATGGAGTCTATGTTCCCCAGGCCAGTCTTGAACTCCTGGAGTCAAGTGATCCTTCCATCTCTCTTCTCAGTCATTTTTAAATGAGTGATTGAATTATTCTGTGATGATCATATGTTAAAAACTAAATATCCTAGGCACTTGGCAAATGATATCAAGATCCCTGATGCTCCAAATGTGGTCCATCATCTGGGAGCTTAGTACCAACGGAGAGCCTAAGGCTCCACACTAGACCCACTGAATCAGGGTCAGCATCTTAACACGATCCCCAGATGATCTGGATATGCATTAAAAGTTGAGAAGCACTGTCTTCCTGGCACAGGGTAGACACTGAATAGCCTCCTAATGATCTAGTAACAATTCTACAAGGCAGATATTATCATGCCCAAGTTGCGGACAGATGACTAAAGCTGAGAGATACGATTTGGCTTTTCCAAGCTCCCACAGCTAATAAATTTAAGCCTGTTTGGCTTAACAGTCTATGATTTATAGCATGCTTCCTCCAGTTCACTTTTGTGGCAACTCTATGAAGAAAGAAACGGAGATGATAATGTGTATATACACCCCAGCAACAACAAAAAACCAAACTGTTTGCTCTCCTGCTATCATACTCTACTGAAAGGTCTTTTCACTTTTTGACCAGTTATTATGGTATCTTGTGGACAGCTAAACATTTCAGAGTGGTCAGAAAAAAGTTGCAGCAATTATTAAAGTTACTTCCTCTTGACCTGTGACTGTTGACCCAAATATGAATCAAATTGCAAACCACAAGCTTTCTCAGTACAAAAGGTTTGCTATAGACCCAAGTAACTGGTGGTGGTTGTTGTTATGTGCTGTCAAGTTGGGTCCCACTCACAGCAATCCTCATAGGGTTTTCAATGGCTGATTGTTTCAGGACTGCTTTGGAAGATGTATTTCATTATTTTCCTTTAACTTTTTATTAGTAATTTCTAATGCACAACTTAATGGTTATTGTTATGACATTTCCATACATGCATTTCATAGTACATTGCCCATGTTCACTTTGCCCTCTTACCCTCTCCCGACCCCCTCTCTCATCCCCTTGGTAAAATCATTTTAAAAATCTGTCAGACCAGTTTGTCATCATATAGGCAAGAGGGAAGGCCGTTGACTAACTGCTATCTCATTTTCCAACCAGTTGGGTGGCCTTCCCTGAATTGCATACACCCAGAAGGGAGCCTTAAATGCTTGGACCCCGTTGGGCAATACAATAGGCCCTTTTGTTTCCTGGGTAGCTTTTTGAAAGGAATGTTACTGGAAAAGCTAGAAAAAATATAATGCCTGGAGCACACTTCCAGTTTAGCGAGAACTCATTAGATCTCAGGAACTTCTCCTCTAATCCTGGGAGATAAGGCTATTTCCTTCTCTTTCACTGCCCTAATGACTCTGGAGACCTGTGTTAATGGATCAACATGGCCACTTGGTTTTGCCATGAGCTGATGTGATTAATTAGTCTCTAGCCAGAACCTGATGAAGTTCTCAGCTCAAAGCCCCAGGGATCCAGTATGGGGCAAGCTGCCCCAAAAAAGGCCAGGTGAAGAATCCTGAAAACTTACTTGGTGATAGGTTACCACAGGAGTTCTGACTGACTTTCTACTTTACAATCAAATGGCCTGGACACAATAGAGGCAGGATAGAAAGACAGGGAAAATTAAGGGGACATGGGAAGGCAAAGAGCTTTCACCTCAGGATCTGATTAGGTCTTCTGGGCTCAGAATCAAGAATTGCAACACAACTTAAAAAAAAAAAACTCCTGTGAGGACTGCCTGCATAGAGACATTATTTTTGCAAGATATTTCAAATGAAATTGTTAAAATAAGCAATGCTTAAGGTCAAAATGTATGTAACAACTTTTACATCTGTAATCCAGAGCCTCTCTGGAAATGTTACAAGCAAGATTAAGGGCCATATTTGAAATCAACATATGTCCAGACAACTTCTTCGTAAAAACTCCTTTGATCATTTTTGACATAGGCACGCTAACATCACCTCTTTCTTATCTGTAAACCTAAACAATGCACCTCCTGGGCCACCTTATGATCTCACTCCACTAAAGAGAATTTCCTTAGATAAAAGTATACCAAGAGTTTCTATCTTATGTAGCAGCCCTACTTGAAAGTCTCTATCTTATTTAGCATTCCCTCTCTTGTTCCCAAACCTAAGTTTCATTCCCAGAACAGGAAGTTCTTTGAGATAAAGAAGGATAGTTAAACCAGCTCATGTTTTTTACTTACTACTTTTGTTACACTTTGAATTGAATTATATATTACATCCTTTCGAGCAATGTAACTTCAAAAGACGAAAATCACATATACTAAGAGGTTCTCTTTTTCCCTGGATGCCTGTGTTTTACCCTAAAGCATGTACTACCTTCACTCCCATTTAACAAACTCGAGCTTTGTTTCACTCTGTCTCGTTCTGAAAAGTCTTCTATTGCAATGGAGCCAAGGACCTGCTTTCACCTGGGTGGAGGTCTGGAGGAAGGGAACTCTTCAGGCTAGGTGGCAGCACTGGGCCGTGTCTCTCACTGCCTCGGACTTGCAACTTACTCTTGTGAAACAGAACTCCTACTCAAAATATGTAAAGCTATGGCTTTCACAAACCTATTTGTCTTTATGCAGGAAGTGAAATTCTTAATGTGTCTCCTCTGCCATTGAAATAACTATTTTGAACTGGGTGCTGCAGCATGAGCCTGTAATCCGAGCAAATCAGGAGGCTGAGGCAGGATGATCATGGTTCGAGGTCAGAAGCAGCCTGTGCAATTCAGCAAGACGCTGTCTCAAAAAGAATAGAAAGGGGACTAGAGGTGCAGCTCAGTGGTAGGGCATTTGCATAGCATATGCCAGGCTCTGGGTTTAATCCCCCAGTGATAGGGGAAAAAAACTACTTGGATCACCTTATCCCACATTTTTTTGGGCTGAGATTTAGCTCAGTTGGTAGAGCACTTGCTCTGCAGTCTCTGAGGTCCCGAGTTCTATTCCCAGCACTGCAAAATGGGAGAAGGACGTGGCAACCCACTCCCAAGGCAATCCCGAAACAATCTGCCATTGAAAACCCTATGAGGGTCGCCATGAGTCGGACATGACTTGACGGCACCTAACCACAACAATAACAATCCCACATTTTAATGGCTAGAATAGTATATTATAGCCAACCTTGCCTTCATAATACAAAATATAATGAATAATACTAAAAATTGAGTGAAAATAAGTAAAGCAAAAAATAGACTAACTAACATAGACTTTATTTTTTTAATTTTAATTTTTTGGTTTATTTGAGACAGGGTCTCACTACATAGCCCAGGCTGGCCTTGAACTTGAGTCAATCCTCCTGCCTTAGCATCCAGATTGCTGGGATTACAGGCGTGCCCCATGAAGCCCAGCTCAATATGTGAAGACTTTGTGTTTTTTTAATTTTTTTAATTTTAATTTTTTTCAGCACTAGGGGGTTGAACCCCGGGACTTCTGTGTATTTTGCAAGTACTTTACCACTGCAATGCACCCCTGCTGTTTGTTGTTACGTTCTGTCCAGTCATGTCCAACTCGTTGTTGTTGTTGTTAGGTGCTTTCGAGTAGGTATCCAACTCATAGCGACCCTCATAGGGTTTTCAATGACTGATTGTTTCAGGATTGCCTCGGGAGCAGATTGCCACATCTTTCTCCCATTTATGTGGTGCTGGGAATCGAACTTGGGACCTCAGAGACTGCAGAGCAGCACTCTACCAACTGAGCTAAATTGCAGCCCATTGTACCCCTAGCCCTTTTTAAATTAAAAACCCCCTTTTTTTTCAGTATTTGGAAGTTGAATCCAGGGCCTCACATATACTTTGCAAGTGCTCTATCACTGAAGTGATAAAACCCCCCTGCTGGGTTTTAATTTTTTATCTTGAAACAGGGTCTCACAAAGTTACACAGGCTGTCTCTGACCTCAAACCTGCCTGAATTGTTAGAATCACAGGTATGAACCACCACCCCCAGCCTTATACATTTGTACTTTAAAAGTACAGTTTCCCAGCCAGACATGCCAGTAGTGTCTGTAATTCCAGCACTTGGGGGTGCCCAGAAGCAGGAGAATTGTGAGTTTGAGACCAACTGGGCTACATAGTGAATTTAAGCCAGCGTGGGTTACATAGCAAGACTTTGTCTCAAAAACAGACAAACAAAATTTCCAATCCTAAAAAGTACAGTTCCCTTAAGAAAATGGATTGGCATCTTTAGATTTCATAGACTGTCAGATTTGAAGGAATGGCCTCTCCAGTCCAGACTTGCATCCCATGCCCGAATTCCCTCTACAGTGTCGCTGCTGAATGTACATCCAACCCCTACCACACACTAACCACAACATTCTCTGGTATTTCAGGAATATTGAAGAATTTGATATAAACATTTAGAGCAAGGACACTGTTTTCTTCCATAAACTTATTCAGTAATTAGCAAAACTCTGAACCTTCAGATTAACTGTTACAAAATGCCCTCTCTTGTGCTGATGTCTGCAACACACACTGTCGCATCCCAAACAAGAATCTCCTTTTTCTATTCCTTTTACCTAGTGCAACAGGTACCTGTAGCTGTAGCCCTGTGTCATTCGATCCCCTCACATCTTGGAAGCTAAGCAGGGTGGGGCATGGTTAGTCCTTGGATGGGAGAACTCCTGGGAACACCAGGTGCTGTAGGCTTGGAGAAGGACCCAGCAGCCCACTCCCAAAAATCAATCCACCACTGAAAACCCTATGAACAGCAGAGAAGCACTGACAATAGTGTTTCACCTGTTGTACAGAGGGTCGCTATGAGCTGGATACCAACTCAACGGCAGTGCAACAGATGGGGTACAGGGAGCCTGGAAGGCTCACAGGAAATCCCAGAAAGCCTTTAACTACAGATTAAATAATCTGGCCTCCGGCAATTGCGACCTTTCAAATAAAAGTGATTCTTATGATGAATTTAGTTCCCAGGCTGATTGTGAGTGTTATCTATGTGGTATTCCAAGACTCAGATAATGTGAACTTGAAGCTCAACTCCTTAGAGGATTCCTTTGTGAGTAGGAGTAGGAGAGCTGCACAGGGTACTCTGTAGCCCACTATAATAGCATCAGAAAAAAAAGACTCAAAGTCCGGCTAAGATGGGAAGGCACTAACATGGGGATTCCATGGTTAGGATTAATTTGGACACTGCACCTCTTTCCCCTGGACTGTTTTGCCATTTTTCCACTTCGCGTGAATTCACCTTGCTCTTCACAAAGAGCACGGAGCTCTCCTCCTCTTAACAGCGGTGCATACACAAAGTCAGGCTCAGACCCATTAGGCTGTGGTGCCCTTCAGAAGAAATGACTTCCAACTAATTGTTCCCTCCACAACCAGCCCCAGACATAGAGGAGGGGGCTGGGATCTGCCTGAACCAGGAGACATTGCAGTCCTGGCTACTGGCCCCAGTCCCCTACTTTCCGAGTAGGAACTCCCTGCATTCTACAACTCTCCTCACTTCCCCTTAGGTGAAGCAGTGAGGGAGGGAAGGAGAGAATGCACCTGATTCTGTACACCATTCCAAGTGCCATTGCTCTGGGTCCACAACACAGCCACAACTAAAGGCCCTCAATATGTATGATTAATGTAGTTGCTTATGTCTAGTTTTTCCCTCTTACCAAATAACTCAAAGTGAAAAGATATTTGCAGCTAATTTAATAACTCTGACATATTCTCAGCTGCCTTGGTATTTTAGGGAGTAATTTTTGTAGCTATTCCTGTGCTGTATTTTTCTTTAACTTACAGGAAGTGGAAAGAAGACTGGGCCAGTGCCTGGTCAGCAGCTGGTGTTTGCTCTGCTCTGCCTCTTATTGCTGGGAAGCCCTCTTGTGGAGGGCAAGGAATATCAACTCTCAGAGGTTCAGTTTCGTCATCTGCAAGAAAGGGATAAATAATAACTGCCCTTCTAACCTTCCAAAGATGACCACTGAGATAAGAAGGGAGCTTAGAAAAGTCTTTGTGGCCAGGGGTTGTTTGCCTATAGTACCAGTGACTCAGGAATCGGAGGCAGGAGGATTGCAAGTTCAAGGCCAGGGGCAGCCTGTACAATTTAGCAAGACCCTCTCTCAAGATAAAAAGTTTTTAAAAGAGCTAGACGTGGTACAGCCCAGTAGTGGAGAACTTGCAAGGTATGTACAAGGTCCTGGGCTCAAGCACTATAAAGTCCAAAGGTATGTATTATTGCGGTTAGGTATCGTTGAGTCAGGTCCTACTCATAGTGACCCTATGTACAACAGAATAAAACACTCCTGACACTGTGCCTTTGAATCATATTTCATTTTATCTATATGGTACAATTTGTGTTTATTCATTCACCTGTTGATGGACATGAGAACTATTACTAATGAAGTTGCAGTGGACATTGGTGCTTAAGCCTTTATGTGGATATATCTTTTAATTTCACTTGAGCAAATACCTAGTATAATTTCTGTATTATATGATGAATGCATGTTTAACTGTATCAGGAATTGCCAGCCTGTTTTCCAAAGTGATTTTATCATTCTATATTCCCGCCAGCAGTGCATGTTCATTTACAGTATTTAGTTCATATATGTTGTTGCTGTCATTAGGTGCCGTCGAGTCATGTCTGACTAATAGCGACTCTATGTACAACAGAATGAAACACTCTCTGACACTGTGCCATGCCTGGCACTATTGTCAATGCTTCTCTGCTATTCATAGGGTTTTTAGTGGCAGATTGTTTCAAAAGTGGGCTGCTAAATCCTTCTCCCGAGCCTGTAGCACCTGGTGTTCCCAGGCGGTCTCCCATCTAAGGACTAACCAGGCCCAACCCTGTTTAGCTTCTGAGATCAGATGGGAATGGATGCCAGGGTAGTCCATCTTCTGTAGACACAAAAGTATAGAGGCAGAGAACATATCAACGGTTTCCATGGGTTAGGGAGATAGGAGAGGGGTGGATGTGACTATAAAGGGGTATGTGAGGGAGATCTTTGTGGTGATGGAATAGCTCTGTTGCTATTCATTCATTCATTCATTTATTTATTTATTTATTTATTTATTTATTTATTTATTTAGGGTGGTCTCACTGTGTACCTCAGGCTGGCCTGTAACTTGCAGTCCTCCTGGCTCAGCCTCCTGAGTTCTGGGATTACAAGTGTGTGCCATCATACCTGGTTCTAACTTTGTATCTCGAGTGTGTTCGTGGGTCCCCACATCTATACATACAACAGGATGGCATTGAAATGTATGTGCCTAGGTCAAATTTTCCAGCCTTTCTATTGTGCTATAATTATGTGAGATGTAATAATTGAGGGGGGCTGGGATTTAGCTCAGTTGATAGAGCGCCGCTCTGCAGTTTTTGAGGTCCTGAGTTCGATTCCCATGCCCACAAAATGGGAGAAGGATGTGGCAATCCACTCCCAAGGCAATCCCAAAACAGTCAGCCATTGAAAACCCTATGAGGGTCGCTGTGAGTCGGACACTGACTCGACGGCACCTAACAACAACAACAACAATCACTGAGGGAGACTGGGTGAAGGGCAACTTCCTGTGAATCTGTTAGCGGCAATGAGAGAGATGCAGCTCAGTGCTGCGTCCCAGCCTGAAATACTGCCTCCTTGGGACCTCCACCCAGGTGAAGTTGGGTCCTTGGCTCCCAAGAGAATTTTATGGAGGAGTCAGAGTGAAACAAAATTGGAGAATTTATTAAGTAGAAGTAAGAGACAGTATGTGCTTATAAGCGCAGGTGTTCAAAGAGAAAGTGATGCACTTAGGTGTCTTTATAATGGATATATAGGCCAGGTACAGTGGCACATGCCTGTAATCCCAGCTACACAGACCAGTAGAGGCAGGAGGATCACAAGTTTGAGGCTGGGGACAGCCCGCATAACTTAGGGAGACCCTATCTCAAGACAAAAATAAAAAATAAATAAAATAAAAATGGGCTAGGGGTACAGCTCAGTGATAGAGTGCCAAGCATGGGGGTGGGGTGGGGATGGGGGGAGAAAAAAAAGAAAATAAACAATGGAGGTATATGTGATTTTGTGCCTTTTGAAGTTACATTGCTCAAAAGGATATAATTTACAATTCAACACAAAATTTAAGCAAAGTGTTAAAATAAAGGAGCTGGTTTACCTATCCTTTATCTTAAAGAACTTCCTCTTCTGTGAATGAAGTCCAGAGAAGGGGTGCTAAATAAGATAGAAACTTTTGGTATACTTTTATTTAAGGAGTTCTTCTTTATAGTAGAGACCATAAGGAGACCCAGGAGGTGCACTGCTTAGGTTTACAGAGAGCAAAGGGGTGCTGGTGGGTGTACATGTCAAAAATGATCCAAGGAGTTCTTGCGTGGAAATGACTGGTGCATATGTGGATTACCATTGAAAATCCTATGAGGGTCGCTATGAGTCGGATACTGACTCGACAGCACCTAACAACAACAACAACAACAATGTTGATTACCATCACGATCCTTACTCCTGCTTGTAACATTCTTAGAGAAGCGTAGGTTTACAGATGAAAAAGGAAAGCTACATGGATTTCAACCTTAAGCATGGCTATTTTAATATTTTCCTTTGAAAATATCTCCCTAAAATAAGGTTTCAATGCAGGCAGTCCTCATAGCAATTTTCCTTTTCAGTTGTGTTGAAATGCTTGGTTCTTAGTAAGACTTAAATCAGACCTCAGGGTGAAAGCTCTTTCCTTCCTATGTGCCCTTAATTTTTCCTTTCTTTTTTTTCTTTTTCTTTTCTTTTTCTTTTTCTTTCTTTTTCTTTTCTTTCTTTTTTTTTTGTGGTACTGTGGGTTGAAAGGGCTGGGATTTAGCTCAGTTGGTAGAGCACTGCACTGCAGTCTCTGAGGTTCCGAGTTCAATTCCCAGCACCGCAAAAATGGGAGAAGGTTCTGGCAATCCACTCCCAAGGCAATCCCGAAACAGTCAGCCACTGAAAACCCTATGAGGGTCGCTATGAGTCAGATACTGACTCGATGGCACCTAACAACAACAACTGTGGGTTGAACCCAGGGCCTCGCGCTTGCATGCTTTGCAAGTGTTGTACCACTGAGCTGTGCCCCCAGCCCTTTTTTTTTTTTTTTTACTTTTTGAGACAGGGTCTCACTAAATTATGCAGACTGCCTCTGGTCTCAAACTTGTGATCCTCCTGCCTCCACCTCCCCAGCTGCTGGGATTACAGGTGTGTGCTATCATGCCTGGCTTATTTTTCCCTTTCTAACCTGCCTCAATTTTATAATTTATTTCAAAATAAAAAGTTAAAACTGCAACCTCAAACACAGCTGAGCATGGTGGCACATGCCTGTAATCTCATCACTTGGGAGGCTGAGGCAGGGGATCAATGCAAGTCCCAAACCAATCTGGTCTATAAAGCAAGTTCCAGGCCAGCCTGGGCTACATAGAAAGACTGTCTCAAACAAACAAATGAACAAACAAATAAAAAACAAAAAACAGAGTAAACCAAACGAAACCCCAAACCCTCAAGCACAATCCAGCATTTCTCTTCAGGGGCCTATAAAACCCTCATTTTCTAATTTTTCTTTTTCCAGAAGCCCCCCTCACCATCCCATACACCATCACTCATTGCCACTTTTGTTTTTAAATGCCTGTGGGTTAAACCCAGGGGCTTTGCACATACCTCGAAAGTGCTCAGCCACTGGGCTGCACCCCAGCTCATCTTTTATTTTTGATTGTGAGTCAGGGTCTGGTAAATTACACAGGCTGCCTCTGGCCTCGAACTCACGATCCTTCTTCCTCTACCACCCGGGTTGCTGAGATTACAGGCAGGCACCACTGCACCCGTCCTACTCCTTGACTCTTAAAAACTAGAAGTACAGACTTAGGAACAAACTTTGCCTTTTCCAACTTACTTCTCCACTGGGTGGGGATCGGGGAGAGTCAGAGAATGCACATGCCCTTTTTGTATTTTAATCTATGGATCTGATGTTTCAGATGAAGCTATCCATTGGTAATGCCTTGACCCGATCAGGAAGATACTACATCTAAGCGAGCCCTTTTCCCTGCCATGTAAAAATAATCAGAAACATGCTAAATTCCTTTCACACCTTAAATGTGAAGAGTAGGAAGGAGAGAGAGGGCAGGCCAGGAGGCTGTGAGCTCTTGTGGTTCTGAAACAAGAAGCGCCAGGCCACCATGCAAAGTAGAGGCTCCTCTCAGCTCAGAGGGAGTTGTGCTCTGGGGATTAAGAGGCATGGAGAAATTGCCTGAGGAACAGGCACTTGGAAGCGTAATAGTTCAGCTAGACTCAAAGAGGGGGCAATTGGAGTTGAATGCAGAAATCTGAACCAGCTTCCCCTCTATACCCTCCAAGTACACCAGAGGAGGAGATGGAAAACCCTGAGCCCTTCACAGTGGGAACAGGTGGTTGTAACGGGCAGGTTATAAAGGGATTTGGGACAGGAACACCTGCTGCAGGCTGTCAAATTCCAGACATAGCCTACCTCCCAGAGGCCCCATCTTGGTCTTCATACATTCCATGTATCTCCCTGAACCTTCCTCACTCAGTACCTCTCATCTGGCCTGTGCAACTGGCAGTTATTATCAATTGTCTCATTCACATTATTCTCTTATTTTCAGTCATAGGGACCAGACTAGTTATACTGTGTACTGAATGATCTTGGGCAAGTTGTGTAAACCTCTCTGGGTAATGCCTGCCTTACAGGGTTTGTAAAATGGCTGGCACCTAACAGGTGCTCAGCAAATGTTCGCCTCCTCCTTGCTTTGCTCATGGTTTCCCATGTGGATGCTACATTGCTCAGCAGATTGGAAGCTTCTCTTCTTTCTCCTCCAGTACCTAGGCCAGGGTTGGGCACATAGTCGCTTGTTAATGAGTCCTTGTTGGCAAGGATATATGGCACTGGCTGCTTCAGTGATGCTGATGGAAAACCGAAATGGGGATAAGGGAATGCCAACATTCCATTTCAAAAATAGAAAGGGAACATACCGATTTTTTTTTTGATTTTTCATATTTACAGTTCTGAGATGGACCCCAGGGCCTCATCCATGTGAGGCAAGCGCTCTACCATTGAGCTACACTCTCAGCCAACATGCTGAATTCTTTACTTTCTTGATACATTTTTATATCAATACTCTTCCTGTGATAAAGCTTGCTTTTTGTCCAAACATAATTTTATTTTTTATCTTTATTTTTTTTTCAGTACTGAGGGGTTGAACCCAGGGCCTTATGTATGCTTTTCAAGTGCTCTACCACTGAGCAACACCTCCAGTCCTTTTGATAGTTTTTATTTTGAGATAGGGTCTCGCTAAGTTATATAGGCCGCCTCTGGCCTCCAATCTGGGATTATGTTTGGGCCACCATGCCTGGTTCAAACATAATTATAGACAAATGTTGTGCAGCTCAAGTAAAATGAGAAGCAACTGTTTTAAAAAATCTTCACAAAATGGTTTCTCAATCAGTTTATGAGATTCAGAGCAAGAAAGAAAAATCAATGGCAGAGTGATATGCTTGTTTTCACAAAATTCAGAAGTTTTCAGATAGAGCAAAATAATCTGAAATTGATCCAGTTACATCTACACCCCAAGCACTGTTTTAGGATCACACTTGATTCGGTAGTTATTTTTGCAATACAATGGAAAGAGGAATGGATTATGGAATGAAGACCAGAGCTGCAGTCTCAGATTTACTCATTCATTCACTCATTCAGCCACAGTAGGAACTAAGTATGTGTCAGCTGAATAATCGAGTGACTATGCTATATCTAATAACCTTCAGGCAAGACCCTGCCTTTTGTGGAATTTACTAAGTCAGTAGATGTGTGATCTCTGGGTCTCATGGTCCCCATCTGTCAGATGGTGACACATATATTTGTACACTAAAGCAATTATTAGAATTATATGAGGAAATACAGGGGTAAGAGCTCTGCAAACTGTGATTGTTCTCTTTGATTGTCCTCTATGAAATCATTTTGGGAGAAGGACCCAGCAATCCACTCCCAAAAAACAACCAGCCATTGAAAACCCTATGAATAGCAGAGACGCACTGACAATAGTGTTTCCTGTGTTGTACGTTGGGTCGCTATGAGTTGGACACTGACTTGACGGCACCTAACAACAACAACATGTAACCGTTACAGGAATAGCTGGCGATCATTTGAAAATTATGTCTATCTCAAGAGGGCTGAGCATGTTCTGCCATTCTCATTATCCTTTTGTACACGTTGGTAAACTAAACTAAACTACAGTGAGCAGGAGAGAGAGAGAGAGAGAGAGAGAGAGAGAGAGAGAGAGAGAGAGGGAGAGGGAGAGAGTTCTGCTAAACTGGGCTAAGTATTATAGAGAACTTGTCTTTACTTTGTGTTCCCAGATTGCTTGGATTCCAGATATGGTCCCTGTTATGAATTGAGTCATATCCCCCCAAAAAGGTATGCCAAACTTCTGTGAATGTGATCTTATTTGGAAAATAGAGACTTTTCAGATGTGAAGTCTTTCCACTGTAAATACACTATTACAAGTTAACAAAAGATCTGTAGGGTGATCTCTAATCCAATATGGCTGATGTCCTTGTATGAAGAGTTAAATTTGGACACAGATACACACAGAGAGAGAGAGAACACCATTTGAAGACACAGAATGAAGAAGGTCATGTGAAGATGGAGCCACATATTAGAGTTGTAAGGCAAGGACCATCTGGAGCTACCCAGAGCTGGAAGAAACAAAGAAGGATTCTACCCTACAAAGAGCTACAGAGTATGGCCCTGCCAACACCTTGATTCAAACTGCTAGCTTCTGAAACTGTCAAAGAATAATTTTCTATTGTTTTAAGCCACCCAGTTTGTGGTACTGTGTTATAGCAGCCCCAGGAAATAACACAGTCCCTGCTACACACTTCCTTTTGCCCTCCAGGGAGTCATGGTGTCCTTCCTTCTCTGCCCAAGAATCAACATGAAAATGATCCTTACTGGGCACGAGGCAGGAGGATTGCAAGTCTGAGGCACAAGAAAGGCAGCCTGTGTAATTTAGCAAGACCCTGTCTCAAGATAAAAAGTAAAAACTAGGTTGGGTGCGGTGGTGCACGCCTGTAATCCCAGCGGCTCAGGAGGTGGAGGCAAGAGGATCGCAAGTTCGAGACCAGAGGCAGTCTGTGTAATTTAGGGAGACCCTGTCTCAAAAAGTAAAAAAAAAAAAAAAGGGGGGGGCTGGGGGTGCAGCTCAGTGGTCCAGCACTTGCAGAGCATGCAAGCGCAAGGACCTGGGTTCAACCCCCAGTACAGCAATTAAATAAATAAATAAATAAATAAATAAATAAATAAATAAAAAATAGGCTGAGGGTGCAGCTTGGTGGTAGAGAGCATTTGCAAAGTATGCATGAGGCACTGGGTTCAACTCCTAAGAAAGAACAAAAGAAAGAAAGAAAGAAACAAAGAAAGAAAGAAAGAAAGAAAGAAAGAAAGCAATGCCTTGATCTAAACTCCTCAAAATGTGAGTCTTCAGAATGACAGAAAAGTTTGTGTGCAACACTGAATTCCATTTCATATTTTTCTTTTTTAAAAGATATTTTACTTTTTTTTTTTTTTTTTTTGAGGCAGTGTCTTGCTATATAGCCCTGGCTGGCCTTGAATTCATGATCCTCCTAGCTCCACCTCCGGAGTGCTGGGATTATAGGAATGCACCACCATGCCCAGCTCATATTTTCCAAATATGTCAAAAGAGAAGGCAAGAGTGCCCTCCTTCCCCTCTCTCCTCTCATGTTTGATGGAAAACAGCAAGAGCACACAGGCATGGAGCCTACTGAGCAAACAGCTGCCGAGGCTAACCCTCTGCATGGAGACTATCTGGAAAAGCCATGGTGCCCTGATTGTGGGCCATTGTAGGCCAAAAGCCATTGTGGGCCCTGATTAAGGCCAGGGGGTATGCAGGACAACTGACCTCATCTAAGGTTTCCAAGTGCTATAAAGAATCAGGTGCTAACTGGACATGGTGGCACATGCCTGTAATCCCAGCACTGGGGAGGCTGGAGGTAGGAGGATCGTGAGTTTGATGCCACCCAGGGCTACATAGTGAGACTATTTAAACCAAAAACAAACACAAACAAAAATAAGCAAAAAAAAAAAAAAAAAGAAAATCATGTGCTTTAGAGCCAGACTGCCACCTTGTCTCAGCCCACACTCTTTGGTGGCTGCCAAACAGTAAATTTCTTTCTTTTTATTTTCTTTCTATTTTTTTCAGTACTTGAGGATTGAACCTAGGACCTCACACATGCTTTGCAATTGCTCTACCATTGAGTTGCACCCCCAGCCCAATTTTTATTTTCTATTTTGAGACAGGGTCTTACTAAGTTACGCAGGCTGCCTCTGGCTTTGAATCTGCTAACCTCCTGCCTCCGCCTTCAGAGTCACTGGGATTAAAGGCATGAATCACTGCACCCAGCTCAAATAGTACTTTTCAAAATAATAAATATCCCCTGATTAAAGGACTGACCTCTTTGTCTTGCAGAAGGGATGCCCCCTCCACTTAGAAAAATGGCCTCTGGTTAACCAAAGTAATAAGTGATTCAGACAACAGTCATCAATAGATTCTAGAACTACCAAGTGAAATTTTTTGAAAAAGATGATGTTTAAATATCAACTACCTCCCTATACATTAGTTATAAACTATCAAAAGGAAAGAATATCTTTGCAGTGTAAAGACCTAGAAGACATCATCTTGACCAAGGAATCAAAGATATCAGTAACAATGATCACATGCCTTTTTGTTTCCCTCCTGCCAAAAATGCATAACCTGATTTCATGAGGACACACCAGGCAATCCAAATTAAAGGACATTCTACAAAATAATTGGCCTATGTAGTTTTGTGCCATACTCTTCCAAAATGTCACTGTCATAAAAGACAAAAAAAGGTGGTGGACCATTCCAGGTTTAAGGAAAGTTAAGAGAACTAAGAGGGCTGGGATTTAGCTCAGTTGGTAGAGAGCTGCACTGCAGTCTCTGAGGTCCCGAGTTCAATTCCCAGCACCACAAAAATGGGAGAAGGGCCTGACAATCCACTCCCAAGGCAATCTCAAAACAGTCAGCCATTGAAAACCCTATTAGGGTCGCTATGAGTCAGATACCGACTCAACAGCACCTAACAACAACAACAACAACAAGAGAACTAAGAGACATGATAATTAAATATAACGTGATCCCAGAATCAATCATAGCTGATAAAAAACAGCTATGAAGGCCATTCTTGTGACAATTAAAATTTGAATATAAACTATAGATTACATACTAGTATAGTGTATCAATGGCATATTTCTTGAATTTGATAACTCTACTGTGTTTATATAACAGAATGTCCTTATTCTTAGGAAACAAACAGTACAATATTAAGGGAAAAAGGGGAAAGATATCTGCAATTTACCCTCAAGTGATCCAGGAAAAAATGTGCATAGAGAAAGAAATACGATAAAGCAAATGTGATATTTAAAACAGATGAATATGACAAAGGGTATGTGAAAGTTCTTTTTGCTATATTCTTGAGATAGGGTCTCCCTGCATAATGCAGGTTGGCCTAGAACTCTCAACCCTGCCTCAGCCCCCAAAGTGCTGGCATTATAGGTATGTGCCACTGTACCTGGTTTCCTTTTTTTTTGTCTACAATTTTCTATATGTTGAATGTATTTCAATTATGACTTTAAAAATATATTATTTGGGAGGTTGGTGCTGTGATTGAATGGTAGAGCATTTGTCTGGCATGCATAAGGCCTTGGGTGTGTGTGTATACATTTATACATGTGTATATATATATATATATATATATATATATATATTTTTTTTTTTTTTTTTTTCTTTTAGGATTTCACCATGTGCCTGATGTTGTCCTAGGCATGAAACATTCAAGAGAGAATAAGACATAGTCTCTATCCTTAGCTTACATTCTGGGGCAGGCAGTACAAATAGAGGCAAGCATGAAGCTGGGCATGGTGGTGCACTCCTGTAATCCCAGCTACTCAGGACACTGAGGAAAAAGGACTGCAAGTTTGAGGGTAGCCTGAGCTACATTGCAAGTTCAAGGTCAGCCAGGGCAACTTAGCAAGACCCTATCTCATAACAAAACTATAAGAGGGCTGGGGATATAGCCCAGTGGTAGAGTGCTTGCCATGTGCAAGGCTCTGGGTTCAATCTCCAGGACTATAAACAATAAATAAATAGATATATATATATAAACAAGCCTAAAAAAATGCAAGCATGATCGCATGTGATAAATGCTGTTGTGGGAATGGGCAAAGGAACTGAGTAGACAGTTCTCAAATGAAGAGGTCCGTAAAGCCATGAAACACATGAAAAAATGCTCAACATCCCTAGCCATTAGGGAAATGCAAATCAAAACAACTCTAAGATTTCACCTTACACCAGTAAGAATGGCCAAGATCAATAAAACAAACAACAACAAATGCTGGCAAGGTTGCGGGGAAAAGGGAACACTCTTACATTGTTGGTGGAGCTGTAAATTGGTGCAACCACTGTGGAAATCAATATGGAGGTACCTTAAAAAACTAAAAATAGATCTACCATATGACCCAGCTATAACACTATTGGGAATTTACCCAAAGGGAGATGGGTCATCATACCACAGAGACACCTGCATCTCCATGTTCAAT